>CAHIKZ030000402.1:245000-292500 GCA_903632075.3 Acanthosepion pharaonis | reverse complement strand
AAACCACATGATTGCGTTTAAAATGAAAAAGTCCGTCACCTCTGTCTGTTGACTTCAATGTTTACTGTTATTTACATATTGCTTTCGGCAATAATTTTAGCCATTATCAATGATGATCTCTTTTAAAATTTTAACTGAATCTATGACTTGCGTTATGTATGAATCTGATTTTATAGGAATGTTTTATTTTCCATTCCAAACACGGCCAGCACGTTGTGGCCGTGTTCATATTTAATGTTATTTAGTCTTGCCTGTATTATTCGTGCTTCCATTACTTTTAATCTTTTTTTTATATTTGGATGAGTCTATTATGCTTATATTCTACTAGTATGTTTCGGATGGAGTCTGTCAGGGTTTTTTTTAATGGAACTGTGGTCGGATATATGTAACGTAAGTCGTCTGAATAAGCATTATCTATCTATCTATCTATCTATCTATCTATCTCTCTCTCTCTCTCTCTATATATATATATATATATATATATATATATATATGAGTTTGTGCGTGTGTCATTCGCAGACAGCACTGTTTCGCTGTATCACAGCCCCTCAGTGCGACTAGACGTTCGAATGCCTTAAGCCAGAATCGAAACCCGACAGATTTGGTGTTAGCACACGGCAGAGAGAAACTGCTAATTCTAGCGTATTGTTTTTACGAATGTAAACAAACGCCAGTCAGCCAGAGTGCTCCAATTCATTTTACCGAACAGTTTGGCTTTATATGTATGCAAATACGTATTTGGATGATGTGTAACAGTATCCGAAAGAAAAGTGTGAAGAGTGAAACCAAATGGGAAAGATTTTAAACGACGCGTTTCGCCGACGTGACGAGCGTTAGGTTCAGTTTATTCAGGTTACAATTAAAGTCTAAAGAAATTGTTTGGGCATTTTGAGGATAAAAGGTAGAATTACAGGCAACAAGAAGTCAGTGAAACGAGTTTTATCAAATTTCACTGGATTTAAAATTGTTAATAAACTGTTCAAATTTATTTTTCGGGGTTTTATTTTATTGCATTTCGACTGCCACAATCATTGTTCCTCACCAACATTTTAATTTATACGTATTACTTCTAAGATTATTCTAGTGGAGAATATTATTTGAAATAGACGACTTGATTTATTTTTAATCAGTCAGTATTATGTTTCATTAAACTGGACGTACAAATAAAATTTTATGTGTTTTTATTCAGTTTTATTTTGTGATATGAACGAACACTGGTTTGCCACTTTTGTGATGCCAATGAATACTCGTTGTCACTTTCGTAATGCTCGTTGTAGTAGAGACTTTGTAATCGAAGATACCACTATAGTACGCCGTTGAACAATACCGGTGTCAGACGCCTTCGAATAACTCTCGCAATAAAAGTAATTGCTAGCTAATACTAGCTCGAACAGTAATCCGTATAGTGATCTGAGTAGAGAAATAGTATAGTGAATATAGAGAATAGCCGTCCGTATAGTAATGGAGGATAGACTAGAAATAACGATCCGAATAGTAATAGAGGATAGACTAGAAATAGAGATCCAAATATTAATAGAGGATAGACTAGAAATAGCGATCGTTAGTCGTCATGATACTTTCTACTTATGCGTTCCCGCTATGGTCAAGCGATCCAATTAATTCAATAATGGGATCGCCGGTGTTTGTTCACTGGCGATCTGTGTTCAAATTCAAGTGCCGGCAGCGACACTTTATTCTTATATAACAGTTTTTCTAGTGTTTTTACAGTTTTTTTTCTGTTATGAGGAGTAAGAGAGTACGGAAACTGTACGTAGTGTTTATTGACTCAAGCGTTTTCGTTCAATACATTAGACATTTTCCTGTGGTTCGTTGTGAGTACATTTTTCTGTGTTCATTTTCTAATTTGTGGTGGGTGGTAGCGCCGGTTAGGGTCCGAGCTATGGGCAAATAGTGAACCCCCAAACAAAGCACTATGAATGAATGAAAAGTATATTTTTATAGTAAAAATACCAGCATATACTTTTTATATAAAAAAATATCAACAATACATATTTATAGTAAGATTACGAATAATACATTTTATAAAAAAAATGACGAACAATACATTTTATCTGTAGTTGAAAGCATAGATTTGCGTTCAAAATGTATTTATTTAATGCCCTAAAATTGTGAACAAAATATTTAGATTATTTACTTTGTTCGTACTATTGTCGTCATCTTTGTCACCATATTTATTACAACGTTTCGGCCATTATACACTCCGACCTTCTTCACGTGGTTGGAATGTCGAACTGAACACTTTATTTCGCTCAGTAGGGTAGACGGTTAAGGCAGTGGAGACCTTGGAGAGGGCAATTAACAGGAGATAACTGATAACTGACATCCATTAAAACATGACACGTGGAACTAGAACAGTCTACCCCAGTGAGCGAAATAAAGGGTTCAGTTCGACATTTCAACCAGCTGACGAAGGCCGGAGCGTACAACGGCCGAAACGTTGTAATAAATATGGCGACAAAGATGAGGACAATAGTCCGAATAATGTAAATAATGTACATAATACCTCATCTCAGAAATAAAGACATACTGAAGGGCCGAAACGTTGTAATAAATATGGCGACAAAAATGAGGACAATAGTCAGAATAATGTAAATAGCGTGCATAATACCTCATCTCAGACATATAGACAAAGTATTTAGATTTTGGCATTAAATATCAATCAACCAATTCTACCCCCCCCCATAGTGATCAGAAAAAAGAAATTATAAAAACACTAGAAAAAGTGAATAAAATAGATTAATCAAATTTTCCTTGTCCGTCATATCCAATGACACACATATAAAAGAATGATTGCTACACACACACACACACACACACACAAACACACACACACACACACACACACACACACACACACACACACATATATATATATATATATATATATATATATATATGTGTGTGTGTGTATGTATCACATTATGAAATGGACAAAGTTCGACAATTATAAGTATGTATGTATGCATGTATATATGTATGTATGTATGTATGTATGTATGTATGTACCTACTAGGGATAGAAACATAAGTATGGCCAAATAAACAGAAAGATACTTTAGTATAGGGATCGATAGATAAAGAGCCAGATCTATAATTAACTATGAACTGAGTGAAATAGCTAGACATGATACATTCCGATCGATAGATATATCTACTTTTCGAAATAATTTTCTTACTTGATATGTCAAAATATCAAAACACATGCTCTCACCAGAAAGTAACATTATAGCAACCAGTCTTCAAATTATGAATTCAAAAGACATCTGCTAATGGCGTTGGTAATATTAGCCGTTTTATTACAAGGAAGTGTTAATCAAGTGAGGCTTTTCTTTTATTCATTCATCATATTGTAGTATCTGTTCGTATCATCTTTTATTTTAATGATAATATTAACCTTTTGCTTAAAAATTCCAATGTCTTGGGTTGTAATTTGTAAAACCTTTTAAAACAATTTTTCAGCAAAATATGATTCGCATGTCTACATACTTTTATCGCTCTTTCCAGTATTGATGTGGCGGAGGGTGGGACGTTCTTGCTTTCAAACGTTTTGATTGATCGTCACAATCTTGATTGTATTCTTATTTTCTCTTTGAATCTGCTATCCATTTTAGTTGCATCTAATGTTGAAAGTCTTCAATTTATGTGATTTCTGTTACTTTATACGGTTCTTTGTTTAAGATTCTGTAGCGTCAGTCAACGAAGTCCTGAAAAGGATGGTCCACTTTATGATCTACAGGATTCATTCTCAGAACTTTTTAATCTCTGATCTAAGAAAGCTGTTGTGTACGTCTCTCTTTCTCTGTATATACATACATACATACATACATATATATATACATATATATATATATATATATATATATATATATATATATATATATATATATGTATCGGTATTTTACTGTTAAGAAAGCATTTTAGGCGGGCAGTTATTCGCCATAAACTGCTCTTTATCAAAAGATAGGTATACAGCGTTTATAGAATTAATGCGGAGAAACTTATAACTTAACAGAGGGATGTTGATTCAGTCATGCCGACTTCGAAGTTTCGTGAGCGTATTGCAGTAATGCTTTTCACTCATCAGAGAAGCCAACAGTCCTGAAGAATGAAAGCATTACTGAAATGCGCTCACGAAACTTCGAAGTTGCCATGACTGAATCAACATCATTTTAGTTAAGTGATAACTTTCTCCATGTCAATTATATACATATATATATATATATATATATATATATATATATATATATATATATATATATATATAGTCATCCACAGAGAGTTTCCCAGCTCATCAGTGTGTCTAAACATCCGAATGCTTCAATCCGTGGTCTTTCTAGGTTCTCGGTTGGGATAAATACGAAGTTTTGTTTATTTATTTTATCATAAACACGCCAGTGACCTCGAGAACTCAATGTCATATATATGGTGTAATATATATATATATATATATATATATAGTGACGTGCCAAAAGTCTTGGGCCGGCTATATGTACAGGCAATTGCAGATGGCACTACCATAGCTGGACATTATGAAAATATCAAACCCTATATCACTTTTGAACAGACTATTGAGAAGGTTGTGCAAGATAAAGCAAACTGAAATATAAGAGTTTGGTCAAGACAAGATATTGGGAAACAGACGAATGATTCAATCGATTTCCAAAATTTTACAAGCATTTTACATGCCTTAATACCCGGTGTCACGTGTGAATTATTAATACCTGATGCCCAATACTATTACAAATTTGGAAAAAGGTCAACATCAGCCGTAGGCATTTATCAATAATGGGGTCAGATTTTCGAACTTGACATTTATAAATATAAACAAAGTTTTCATATTCTTTTTCATTCCCAGTAAGCCACTTGCGTCTTAGTGGTATTATTACCTTGCTTGATGTGAAATGAGTTTCAAAATGCAGATATAACACATTATGAAATCAGTGATCGATTTCAGACTGTATTCATATAATGAACAGTGCACCACTTCGTATAACATGACGAAAAAAATCAATTTTTATGGTTCTAGCAAATGTCGTAGGTAGAGTAAGGTCTAACGAATAAGAATCTCTAAAATGTCTTCTCCCCAACTTTCTTCAGGGAACAAGTTTAATAACGATGAAGTAATAATTTAATAACTTTAGTAGAATAAATTATTAATGTTGGGGAATATTTTAATGAGTTTAATAACGTTAGTGCAATAATTTTATAAATTTAATTATGTTGGGGAATAATTTAATAATTTTGATAATGTTGGGGGCATAATTAAATAAGTTTAATAATGTTAGGGAATAACTTACTAAATTTAATAACGTTGGAGTAATAATTTAATAAGGTTAGTAGAATAAATTATTAATGTTGGGGAATAATTTAATGAGTTTAATAACGTTAGCGCAATAATTTTATAAGTTTAATAATGTTGGGGAATAATTTAATAAGTTTAATAATGCAGGGGTAATAATTTACTAAGTTTAATAACGTAGGAGTAATAATTTAATAACGTTAGTGGAATAAATTATTAATGCCTGGGAATAATTTAGTGGGTTTATTAATGTTTGTGCGATAATTTAATAAGTTTAATAATATTGGGGAATAATTTAATAATTTTAATAATGTTGGGGGAACAATTTAATAGGCTTAATAATGTTGGGGCATGATTAAATAAGTTTAATATTGTTGGGGACATAATTTAATAAATTTTATAATGTTGGGGAATAATTCAATAAGTTTAATAATGCTGGGGAATAATTTAATAAATTTGATAATGATGGGGAAATAATTTAACAATCTTATAATGTTGGGAGAATAATTTAATAAATTATAATATTGTTGGGGGGATTAATTTAATAATTATTTTTTACGAACGGACGAATTACTTTAATTAGTGCCAGCAACACTTTATTTTTGATTCATGCTAGAATTATTTTATTTAATTATAACGACTGCAGGAGTTGCCGCGAGATTTTCAGTGTAGACAACCAGGCCTCTTCGGGGCTCCAGTCCGGATTATCTGTCTGGATTTCCAGGTAGGGATATGATTGTAATTCAACGGTTGTTTAAAATCAGAGTTTCCCTTTTAGATAGACTGCCTTCCCGGGTTGCTCAGCTTCATCATCAGTGTAACAGTATATTACATATCGAAATCTATCTTTTCATCTAACACGGCGTCAGACTAAACTCTTTAGAGTTGGCTCGTAACTAGTCTAGGACAGCTCTGAATTCAAAATTGTTTGAGATTGGGCTGATTATCCTTTCCCATAAAAGGTACTTGCTACAGAAACTAGTGCAACAACACCTCGAGGTGTGAGTTTGTGCCCATATTCTTACGCAGAGGAATCTAATGGCTCTAAGGTGCGGGGAAAGAGGGTGATATTATATTCTATCAGCTGTTTGGGCCGGAGGCAACACTATAGCAGACACTATTTGTCTTGTGAACCGTAAGTGCCAACCACGAAATTTACGTTTGGCTGGCACAGTGAAAAAAATATATTGAATATGTATGTTGATTAGCTTGTTAACCATTACTTAACGGATGCGCGTGTTTTTAGGCGTTTTTATAATGTTAATACATAAATAAGTCAGACGAGCAATAATGATTTATATCTCAAACAGATTTTCTACGCAAAATAAGGGAATGTTTACCAAATATTAAATTTTGTTGATATTTTGTTCACAATCAAATATTAACAAGATCGTTCCTTAACTTTTGTCCAGTAGCTTATTTCCTTTGTTGCATTTAATCTTTATTTAAAAAAAAAAAAACTATTATGCAAAATTTGTAACTTTGTATAATATTTATGCATTACACCCTAATCTTTATTCGGTAAAAATTTCATTGCTAATCATGCATTACTTTTTAAGTAATACACATATTTATGTCTTTGTTGTTTCCGTTCCGTATATAATGGCCGCTACTGTACATCCAAACTTACAGGACCTGATATTCCAAAGAGGTTACCCAACTAGGTACTAACAAGGTTCGCCAATGCTTAACTTCGGTGATCGTACTGGAATCGGTGTTTCAACATGATGTGGTCGTAAGCTCAAAATGCTGATAAGCCATAAAAAAAAGTCAGTTTATCTGGAATAGAGTTCCCCAGAACCTAAATACTATCACTGGAAAATAATTAATTGTTACAAAAGATACCGGACAAATAAGAAGACAAAGAGCGTATTATTTAAACGCAATTTTAACGTCGGTTGAAGGTTCACAGGAAAAGTAGGACAAATTTGTTATAAAGGAATAAAGTGTCGCTGCCGACACTTGCGTTTGAACATAGATCGCCAGTGAACAAACACAGGCGATCCCATTATTGAATTAAGTAGACCATGTGACCATAGAGGAAACGCATATATATATAGGAAGTCGCGTAACCTCTAAATGATCTCCATTTCTAGTCTATCCTCTATTACTATTCGGATCACTATTTCTAGTCTATCCTCTATTACTAAACGGACCACGATTCTCTACTCTATTCACTACACTATTTCTCTATTCAGATCACTGTACGCTGATTACTTTTCGAGCGAGTATTATCGAGCAAGTATTATTAGTGCGAGTGTTATTCGAAGGCGTCTGACACCAGTATTGTTCAACGGCGTTACTATAGTTATATCTGCGATTACAAAGTTTCTACTACAACGAGCATTACGAAAGTGACAGCGAGTATTCGTTGGCATAAAAAAAAGTGTCAAACGAGTGTTCGTTGATACCACAAAAAAAGTTTAATTAGTTTTCTTTGGTGTTGAACCGGTTAAAGAATGAATATTAGCAGAAAGAAACCATTTCATGTTCGATCTTAATGACAGGTTTTCTGAAAAAATTTTTTTTTAAATTTCCAATACATATCTGGAATTGATTAGAAACAAAAAGTTAGTACCGATTTTCAAGTTTCCATTTGTTATCCATATAAATTAATCTAGAAAGAAGGCCTGTCTTTCATTTTTCCTTTCTAATCCCAGCCCGATTCAATTACTTATCAATGCAGGCCATTTTAGTGCTTCTAATAAAATCTAAAACGGACGTACTTCTTGGAATGTTGCACATCTAAAATTTCTTACACTAATTCAAGCAATAAAGAACAATTCATAGCATAAATTGCATACAAAGTTTTTATCAGTTTTTTTCTGAAGCCAAACTTTCATTAATATATAATTTGATATATCAACCTTGATTGTTATGATCAAAACGTTTCGGCCGTTGTACCTTACAGCCTTCTTAAGGTGCCTGTATTCGTAGTCGGCACAACGGCTGAAACATTGTTAGTTCGAACAGAAAAACATATCAAATAGAAACCTGAAGAAGGCCAAAATGCAAGATGGCCGAAACGTTTTGAGGAAAATAACCAATATGATCATGCTGATCTGAATAGCAAAATATATAATAAAAAATATTCCTAAAGAAAGCCGAATCACACACCAACTGAAACGTTACGAGCATAATAACTAAAATGTGTATGATGATCTGAATATCAAGGCATATAATAAAATAGACATCTGAAGAAGATCAAACCGTAAAAATGTCGAAACTTTGTGAGTAAAATAACCAAAATCAGTATGATAGTTGGAATAGCAAAGCATATAATAAAATAGACATCTGAAGAAGATCAAACCGTAAAAATATCGAAAAGTTGTGATTAAAATAACCCAAATCAGTATGATATTTTGAATAGAAAAGCATATAATAAAATAGACATCTGAAGAAGATCAAACCGTAAAAATATCGAAACGTTGTGAGTAAAATAACCGCAATCAACATGACGGTTGAAATATCAAAGCATATAATAAAATAGACATCTGAAGAAGGCCAAAAGGTAAAAGAGCTGAAACGTCAAGAATATAATAAACAAAGATGAACATAAAGGTCGGGAAAGTAAATCATCTAATGTACTAGACATCTGAAGAAGGCTAAAATGTAAAACGGCTGAAACGTTGTTAATAAAATAACCAAAACGAGCTAGAAATTCATATAATAAAACAGACGTCTGAAGAAGGCCAAACGTAAAACGATCGAAACCCAAATGAGTATACTGGTCCGAATAGCAAATTGTATAATCCATTACAATTATATTATTTCCGGCGTTTTTTTTTTTTTTTTTTTTTTTAATAATAAATATTTACTTAATATTATATTTGCATTTACTGTTACGTATATATTTATATATGTCATATTATATACGATGTAAACATTTCTTGAGAGAGGATAAGATTTGAGTAGTACGACGCTAGTGTATTAATGAAACAAAAATAAAGTTGAATAAAAGTTCCAGTAATGTGCGTTGTAACATTGAACAGAAGAAAATAACATTTGATGTATCAATGTGTATAATAAATCCCTCACTAACATCTGTTTTGCTGCTTGCTGGAAATTTAATTTAAATCAAATGGAAAAAATTTTCTATGGGAATGTTTGTGTCCTTCCTGGACCCCCTTTGATCTTATCCAAGTACCCTGGGTAATGTGGTTTCAGAATATATATGGTTAGGGAGGTCTATCTCCAAAACCCTAGGAGGAGTTCGATAACAGACAGACAGAGACTACAACTTTATATATATATATATATATATATATATATATATATATATATATATATATATATATATATATATATATATATATATTTTATTTTATTTTTATCTTTTCTCTTCAATCGGGTAGATAGATTCGCCTATCATCTAATTCACCCTCCATTCTGGTCTTTAGAAACAGGAGTAGAGGGTTTCGATTCCATCTAAAATCTTTTCATTCTCTTTCACTCCCAGTAGTCCCTTGAGTCTTAGGGGCATTATCACCTTGCTAAGGGTGAATTGATTAAAAAAGAAGTTGAAACAGAAAATTATGACTAGTCAAAAGTTATCATTTCAGATGTTAATTTTAAGGTGTCATAATGTCTACACTTGGGAATTATGTGAAAACTTGACGGCCTCTTGTTTATTTCTCCATTTTTGTTTAGTTAAGGCTTCAAAATATCGCTGAAAGATTATTTAAAGACAATCTCAGCTTGATTGCCGATCAACTCCCCTGTTCTGTTGTGTTATACAAACGTGACGGTCGATTCACCATTATTGTTTTATATTCGGGCTGAACTGTCCTCTCATTGATGATTTGGTTTGGTTTGGTTTACGGCATATAAACCTCAATAGGTTATTTAATGCCGACAAAACTTTTATTGCTGGTAATATGTTTTTCTTCAAAAATCTATTTCTGGGAATATTTTTCCTTGAAGAAATCTATCTGGTAGTATTTTTTTTTTTCAAAGAATGTATATCAGTTTATATTACTAGTACTTTTTTTTATTAAAATATTGCTGATAATTTTTCCTTCAAAAATTATTGCTGTTAATAATTTTTTATCACAAAATATTTCTGGTATTAAAACCTATTTTTACACAAGTTTGGGTGTCAACTATTTGCCCATATCTGGGACCCTAACAGATGATATCACCCCGGGTCAGGGTAGACCAGGGAACGCCAGCAATTAAGAGGTGGTTCCACGCTCCTCAAAACCTCCTGATCAGAGGCCTTGCTGTTGGATGTAGTTTATCGTCTTACCCAGGACGCGGATGTAGTTTATCGTCTTACCCAGGACGCGGATGTAGTTTATCGTCTTACCCAGGATGCGAATGTAGTTTATCGTCATACCCAAGACGGTTCATTGATGACTTACACCGTCTGTTTTCAATTGTTTCCCTTGGCTTGGCACTGGCAGTGTCGTCACATTTAAATATTTAAATTTCTCCTATCTTTTCTCTGGCATCCTGACCGCCACTATAAATTTGTTCCGGAGACAGTGGTGTTCTCCTTGCGGCGGCTAATATATTTCGTTCTCTTCTCTGCATTTAAAAATGCTTATAATCCTTAAGAACTGAAGTTTGAATTACTCATTTCAACAGTTTTAATCAACTTACATGTTTCTTTTTATTGAATTATTTCCGCCTTCGATCTCCCTGACCTAGTCAATATATATTCTTATATATTAGTATCCTATATATATATATATATATATATATATATATATATATATATATATATATATATATATATATATATATATCTTGTTTTTTTTTTTTTTTATTGACCATGTCTCGTCAAAGCATTATCGTTACTAATTAATTCAATGGCTTACAGTCGAAGCGGTCGCTTTACTTCATAGATGGGCGCTTTGAAGTCTTGGCTAATATATCCATACCGAACTGGTGTATATTGTCCGCGATTTTAGGCCAATTGAACCTCAAGCCAATTACCCACCTCTTCCTTTCGTCCACCAGTCCTTAATGATTTGCATTTTGGACGTTGTTGGCTTTTAATCTCCACCATTTTCATCACGCCACCCATCTCCTCCCTGACATCTTTTGTGGTTTCAGTCTTAGTCCCTTTTTTTTCCTGTTTTCTGACTTTTTTTTTGTCGTTTTCGTTTTAGTCTCTTTTAAATGTGTTTTATTTGAATTCTTTTCATTTTATTATTATTTAGTATATTTTCTTGAATTAAACCAACTTTTCGAACTTGTATTTAACATTTGTTTATGAAAAACACTTGACCCTCCCCTCCCTGTCCAAATGATTAGTTTCGTATCTTTTTCTTTCTTTGTTAAACTCTATGGGTTTTTTTTAAATTTTCTTTCGTTCTTTTCTTTCTTTCTTCCTACGAAATGTTTACCTTTCTCTTTTTTTTCTCTTTTTCTTTCTCTATTTCTTTCTCTTTCTCTTTTTCTTTCTTTTACGTTTTATCTATTTTAATTTCTTTGTTTTTCTATTTTTTAGTCTTTATGTTGTATTACTTTATTTATTTTTAGTTAGTTTTTCTTTCTTTCTTTCTTTCTTTATTTTTGTTTGTTTGTTTCTTTATTTTTATTTCTTTATTTTTGTTTGTTTGTTTGTTTCTTTTTCTTTCTTTTTGTTTGTTTCTTTCTTTATTTTTCTTTATTTTTTCTTTCTTTCTTTTTCTTTCTTTATTTTTGTTTCTTTCTTTCTTTATTTCTTTATTTATTTTTAGTTATTTTTTATTTCTTTCTTTTTCTTTCTTCATTTTTGTTTGTTTATTTATTTTTAGTTATTTTTTCTTTCTTTCTTTCTTTCTTTTTCTTTCTTTATTTTTGTTTCTTTCTTTCTATATTTCTTTATTTATTTTTAGTTATTTTTTATTTCTTTTTCTTTCTTCATTTTTGTTTGTTTATTTATTTTTAGTTATTTTTTCTTTCTTTCTTTCTTTCTTTCTTTTTCTTTCTTTATTTTTGTTTGTTTGTTTGTTTGTTTCTTTCTTTCTTTCATAGTGCTTAACTTACGTATTTTGCATTGTATTTTCTTCTGTAAATTACATTATTTATATGTGAGCTATTTATCATTCCCGTTTTACTTTTTAATTTGTTTTTTAATGTCTTTCATATTTTTCTTCTTTCATCTTTATCTTTAATATTTTCTTTTTTCTTTCATTAATTTATTCTTTCTTTAGTTTATGTTGTGGTGTCCTCCCTCTAAAGAGCCTATGTTGGACTCTTCCCCCTACTATAAGATTACTACGAGAGAAGGCCTTGGAGGAACAGTACAAGATAGTCTTATTAGAGGGAGGACACCACAACAGTTTATTTTCTTAATTTTTGCAGTCGCTGTCTTTTTTCACTTTATTCTTTCTTTTTTGTTAATTTCATTCTGACTTTCATTTTTTATGACTATCTGTCTTTCTATATTTGCTTTTCTTCTTCTTTTAGTTCTTATCCCAACTCTTTCTTTTTATATTGTTCCATTCATTCTTTCTTATTTTATTTTTTTCATTCTTTTCTTTCTTCCTTTCATTCTTTCTTTCTTCTTTTGTTTGTTTGGTTGCGTCTTTCTTTCTTTCTTTCTTTCTTTCTTTCTTTCTTTCTTTCTTTCTCCTTTGTTTAATTCTTTTTTCTTTCTTTGTTTCAGTGTTTCTTTCTTCTTTTCTTTGTTTTTCTTTTCTTCTTTCTTTCCTTCATTCTTCATTCGTTTCATTCCTCTTTTCTTTCTTTCTTTCTTTCTTTCTTTATTTCATTCTTTCTTTCTTTATTCTATTCTATTCTCTCTTTCTTTCTTTCTTTCTTTCTTTCTTTCTTTCTTTCTTGTTCATTGTTCCTCCTTAATGCGCTCTGCTAGGGTTTCGGCCATATATAGACTGTAACAACAGAAAGAAACCTGGTTCGATGATGCGCAAACTTTGACCACAGAAGTGCCAATTATAAGCACGCATGAGCAGAAGGCTATGTGATAAACCTAAAGATATGTTATGGTGAAAGTCTGGATAATTTTTGACTTAACCTCGTACTTTGGTTTGTATTCGAAAGGCATCTCTCTCTCTCTCTCTCTCTCTCTATATATATATATATATATATATATATATATATATATATATATATATATATATATATATATATATTCTATTGTCCCTTCAGCTTTTGATGTCACAGATTCCACAGTTTGGTATAAAGCTTACCAGTTAGTTAATTTTCTGTACTAGCCTGATTATAACATTTCTTAATCCGACGATGATCAATCCTATTGTCCCCGGATTCTTTGACGTTTAATTCTTGTTAAATCCTTTTCACGTCCTGAGTAAGACGATAAACTATATCAAACACCTCTGATTAGGAGGTTTTAAAGACCATGGAATCATTTCTTAATTGCTGGTGTTTCCAGGTTTAAACCCACCCACGGTGATAGCACGTGTTAGGGTCCAAGCTATGGGCAAATAGTTAACCCTAAATCTGGCGTCAAAAGACTATGAATGTGTAAAAATAGTTTTTAATGCCAGTAATACATTTTTTGAAAAAATATTACCAGCAATACTTTTTCAACAAAAAATATTACCAAGAATATATAAGTATCAGGAATACATTTTTGGAAAAAAATATTACCAGCAAAACATTTGAAAAATATTACCAGCAATACATTTAAAAAAATATTACCAGAAATACATTTAAAAAATATTACCAGCAATACATTTAAAAAATATTAACTTCAATACATCTGAAAAATATTACCAGCAATACATTTAAAAAAATATTACCAGCAATAGATTTGAAAAATATTACCAGCAATACATTTGAAAAATATTACCAGCAATACATTTAAAAAAATATTACCAGCAATACATTTGAAAAATATTACCAGCAATACATTTGAAAAATATTACCAGCAATACATTTGAAAATATTACCAGCAATACATTTAAAAATATTAACAGCAATACATTTAAAAAATATTACGAGCAATACATTTAAAAAATATTACCAGCAATACATTTGAAAAATATTACCAGCAATACATTCAAAAATATATTACCAGCAATATATTTTTAAAAACTATTACCTGCAATACATTAAAAAATATTACCAGCGATACATTGAAAGAAAATTAACAGCAATATATTTTTGGAAAAAATATTACGAGCAATATATTTTGGGAAAAATATTACCAGAAATACATTTAAAAAAATATTAGCAGGACAGTTTTGATAAAAAAAATATTTCCTGCAATAAAAGTCTTGTCGGCATAAAATAATTCACGGGGGTTGATATGTCGTAAAACAAACTAAACCAAACTAAATCTTTTTAATTCCTTAATTATAATGTTTGTTTTTTTTTAGGTTGAGGACTAGTTCAGTTTAGACACTAATTTTAGGTAACCTTATTTAAGCTTCATATGCTTGCCATATGTATATTTTTTTTACATTTGGTATCAAGTGCAATAACCATGCTACTGGTTACTACAAACAAACTTCTTTTTTTTTACTAAAGTTCATCCAGTACATGTCCCAGAAGCCATTCGTGATAGAGAGTCACTGATTAAAATGTGTAGATTTCATTAAAACCGGAGAACAAAGACGTGAAGATTAGAACGATAACCAGAAAATATAGCGAGTAACCCTTGACATAGAGAGATTAAGATTGTAATGTTCAAGTAAGTATCTACGCGGCTGTTAGCTGCACAGAATAGTAGTTCCGGAAATGAAGCTGTCTGAGAGGAACTTCCTCCTTATAGATGGAATACAGAGGAAATAGAAATGTTTTGGTTTGACTCCGTGTAACACCGGGAGTCTTGGTTACAAAGTTATGAACTGATTGAATTAAAGACTAGAACAATTGTCATGTAGATTACTTTAGTGTAGCGATTGGCTTATCTGTGGACAGAATCTGTAGAGCCTTTGGACAGAGGCTGTAGAATAGAATGAATGTAAACGACTTTGAACTCTGTTAATTCTAGAAAGCGAAGATTGTGCATCTCCAGTTCAGACATTCCCGTAATATTTTGTTTTTAGTCTTGTCTAACTCTTAGCTTGGCGGAAGTTGTCACTAATTTTTTAGCAGCTTTATTGTGAGGTAATGCTCAGGATTAGGTAAGAAAAGATTATCTTAATAACAAAACAGCCACGCAAATTATTGGAAATATTTAATTTCAGAAATATGATATATTCCATAATGTGTGTTAATGGTCACAAGTCCCACAAAAAAGGAGAGAGAAGAAAGCCGCGGCAGTGCCTTTTGATTTTCCCATGAATTGAAGAATCAGCAATTAGCGATGAAGTAAGATTTCCTGCTCAGAAAGGAATTTCTTCCGCTATCAAAAACTCTTCAGTGAGAATTTTCTCATCGGACCAATGTGGATCTGCAAATGCTAGTATTGAGAATTAATTTCACTTACTTCGCCCTCTTCCTCACAGAAAAGTAGTCGGCAAAATTCACATATTGGCGGTATTAGAACTAGACAACAGAGAGCTTATGCGTTGAAAAGTCGGTTGATTTGACTTTCGGTAAGAAACAAACGCCGGGTGAATTTTGGTCTCCGAAGACAGACTAACGTAGGGACACAACCAGTACATAACAACTATCGTAGTTTCCACACACTAGTTAGAGTCCATACTTCCCAATTATGATGTCGTGACTATGTCCCATTGTAAGTTAACAGTAATTCTTCAGTTGACGGCAACTGTAACCGTATTTGTGATAAATCATTAACATATAACGTACAATATTAAATAAAAAACGTTCAAAATAATTGTTCAGCCACAATGATTTTATCCTTGCCTTAATAATAATAATAATAATAATTATTATTATTATTATTGTAATGGCACAAAGCGGTTGTTATAAGCGAATAAGCTTATCGATTGCATTATCAGTTCAATAATTACAACAGTCTTTTGGTCGACATTTTTCCCTCCGTTTTCGTTCTGAAGGCATTGATCTGACAGTATTTTCTCCTGACCACGACCAACCACATGTCTACACCTTATACCCTATATCTATTCATCGTATTTTTTGCTACAATAGTATCAATTCTAGTTTCCCTGCTTTCACCGAGTAATATCAACAATGACTGTATCACGAAGAAACATGTATTTAAAGGGCTTCAAAATTAGGAAAATTCCTGGAGTGGAAAATTGTATTTCGGATAACATTAATTATATGGCCGATGATTATAAAAGTAAAGTTGTTGACGAGAAAAACAACAAATGAAAGAAGCTTTTAAAAAAATGTATATATATTGATTGAGGCAGACGTATTTTCTAATGGACAGGTTTCAAATTTAAAAAAAATACGTTAACATGAAGCATTCTTAGATCACAAACGATCGTTGAAGAATGGGGAGGATGTCAGAAGGTTTTTTTTTTATCTCGCATCTAAAGTATCATTTGGTTTGGTTTGTTGTGTTTTACGGTATATCAACCTCAGTGGGTTATTTAATGCCAGCAACTTTTTTTTCCTGGTACTATTTTGTTTTGTCAAAAATCTATTTCTGGTAATATTTTTTTCCTCAAAAATGTATAACTGGTAATATCATTATAAAACATGTATAGCTGGTAATATTTTCTTTTTCAAAAACGTATTGCTTTTAATATTTTTTTTTCAAAAATATATTACTGCTAATAGTTTTTTTTTTCTTCAAAAATTTATTTCTGGTAACAATTCTTTTACAAAGTATCTCTGGTATTAAAACCCATTTTAACATTTTTGTAATGCCTTTTATTCACTTTCGGGGTTAACTATTTGCCCATAGCTGGGACCCTAACAGATGCTACCACCTCAGGTCAGGGTGGAACACCAGCGATTAAGAAGTGGTTCCACGCTCCTCAAAACCTGCTGATCATAGGCCTTGCTTTGTAAAAAGCTATGCTGACGTCAAGTCGATTGATAATAGATGATGGTGTTTCTACCGGAATAAATTGTTACCATTGCAGAGCGTTACCTACGTTTAAGCTCAGCAATACAAACGGTGTTTCTCTCGAACACATAAGCAGATAGATAGATAGATAGATAGATAGATAGATAGATAGATAGATAGATAGAAATCAACACTGCATGGTAATTGTCAGTTTCCCACTTCAATGTGGCCTTCAGACAAAGGACTACTAACCCATGGGTTACGAACACACCATATTGAAACACTGATTCTCATACGATCACCGAATTTAAGCAACGTCGATCCTGGTCAGTATGTAGATGGGTGATAGCTCTGGAATAGCAGATACTGAAAGTTTTGATATTTGGTTAGTGTAATTGTTATGGAGGGATTTCACAGTGGAGGCTTGTATTTGTGCTAAATCGGTCCTAAAACAGGTTCGACGTACAAAACGTTAGGAACTTCATATAATAGGTATGACACAGTAATCTAGTTGTGGTCGCTGATACTTTTAGTATCCGACTAACGGTCGTCCGACATCGACTGACTGACCAACTCCCTGAGCGACGGTATTTAGAGACCCCTCCCTTCGGCGTAGCCTCGTTCGGGTTCCTCCCCGCCCGAAGGCGGATAGTTCAACCGATCAGCCGGTCGTCCGGCTTCAGACTGAATTCAGACCGACTTGCTGAGTGACTGACTCGTTACTCTTACTACTCCTACTTATTATAGGTGGGAGAGTCTATTAACTATAGAATAGGTGTGTTCCACTATAATAGTAATGGATAATGGCTCGGAATTGTCCATCGGTGAGTCGTGTTCCAGTTTCAGTCGGGTTCATAATGTTCCCTGAAGTGCAACCACCTTTGAGAAAGTTATAAACCCACCTCTTCTCCCACCAGCTATGAGTTTATTGAGACTTGCGTCACTAAATCATTATTATCACCTAAATAATCTTACAATCTAAAAATATTTTCTGGCTTTAAAGTAACCTGCAAAGGTTTGTAAGCCATAGAAAACGAATCGATCAACTTTAATCCGTTTTAGCGGTCTCTACAGATAATGGATTGCGTATATAGGTCTATGGAGTATTAAGAATATGTGCGGATAAGGAAATCGGCCTTTGCTAGCATCTTTAGCTTTGAGATAAGTTTGGGGGTCATGTATAAACATGACCTTTATAGAACTGTATTGCTTATTTATTGTGGTGGGTTGTTGAGGGAAGCGTATTTACATTGTGTAGTGGAAAGGAAATTTGATACTTTGAGAAGAAGATAACTTTTAAACAAAAGATCATAGCTAATTTTCAAATTCAGACACGAAAACAAATTCCTTCTACGCTAACTACAACAGCATAATGGCAAATATCATAACAGCATCATGAGAAATAATAAGACTAAAAAAATCATTTAACCTAAATTTAATATGCTTCCATATATGAAAATTAATAACAAAGCAAAATACACGAAAATATAATAAAAACAAATGATTAACACTATATAACGTTGAATAATATATATATATTTATATGTATATATATATATTTATATATATACATATAAATATATATATATGTGAGTGTTGTCCTCTCTCACTATATATATATATATATATATATATATATATATATATATATATATGACAATAAAGTCACTATACAGTTACTTATAACAATTAAGACAAAGCAATTACTCAACACTCCCAGAAATTTATTATTAAAAAGGTTCTGGTTGATAGCAATAAAATGCAATGGAAAACAATAATAAATTAATTACTGATACTGTTTGAACTACAAGCCACCTGCTTCTATACATTGATTTTTATCATAAGTAACTATATAATGAATCTATTTTCAATATATATATATATATATATATATATATATACTATCATCCCCAAACAGGTTGATACTTTGTATCACATCTCATCAGTGTGGCTAGACGTCCGGTTGCCTGTAGCTAGGATCGAAATCCGGCTGAATTAGCATCAGTTGATTATTCTACCCTTAAGGGATGAAGGTGAATTTTAGAGTATTTATTTTTAGATAAACACACAGAGGCTGAGAGAACTCGATTCGCTTTACCGAAGAGTGTTGCATTATTAGCCGTAATAGTCGCTGTTTACAAACTCACACTTTCTCCCGCAGACAGCTCAGCCGAAATAAATTTTTGCGGAGCGTATATAAAGATTGTTTTCACCTCTCTCTCTCTCTCTCTCTCTCTCTCTCTCTCCTTATATATATATATATATGTGTGTGTGTGTGTATGCGTGTGTGTGTATTTAGGCAGCAATCCTTCTTTCATGCGCATTTCATTAAAAACGACAGACAAGGTGCTTTTATTTAGTTTTTTTATACAATGTCTCATGCGATCTAATAATGTTTTTCTTTTCGGATGATAAATTGTATAAAAACTGTCCGAATATTCTTTCATGCGAGCGCTTTCGGCTATACATTTAGCCATTTTCAAAGATTATATTTTAACTGTTAAAATTAGAAATAGTTTGTTGTATATATGTTTATATATATATATATATATATATATATATATTCACCTCCATATATATATATATATATATATATGTGTGTGTGTGTGTGTGTGTGTGTGTGTGTGTGTCTGTGTGTGTCTGTGTGTGTGTCTGTTTGTGTGAAAATCAATCTTTACTCCAATAACCAGCCCTAGTCAAATCGTTGGTGAGATATCTGAGGTCATTTCTTTGTAAAGAAGTTCATGGCTACTCATTGTATGAGTTGTTATGAGTTCAATCCTTGAAACTGGTAGTGAAGCAAAATTCATTAGTAACGAACAATAAATGAAATTACAGGGACAACATATAATAATCAAGAAACATCCCATATTAGCCAATCAATGGACATCTGATGATGGCCAGAGGATACTTGGTCGAAACGTGGTGTCTGTAATAATATCTACACAAACCAAGATGAGAGCAATAGTTCCAAATAATACAAGAATATTGACAATTACTCATCTCAAAAATGGAATAATATATTTTTAGATATTTCGCAAAAATAGCACGAGTTTCAACAGAATTCGTGCTTCTTGGCTCAAAGAGTGTCAAAATCAATCGTTCTATCTGAGCCATGGTTTTGGTGGGCCGCTCAAGAATGACGGACATTTTCTTTCTAAATGTTAAATTCTTTTTAATAATTCCATTTATTTTTGGCTACACCACGTATATAAGAGTTAGAAAATACTTATTGGTTTAACTATCTATATATTTGATCTATCTTGAAAGCCTGTAATGTGCGCAATGACCTAAGGACTTGTTCGAGAAAAAAGACGTACTAAATGGCGTGTAATAATATCTCATTCTATCCGCCAAATGGCTATAAAATAACCACTGCATCATTAATGAGAATGTCGTACGCTAATGTTTCTCGAAATCCAGGGACGACTATCAATTTTTCCTAGGCCATTGTTTCTTTATATATATATATATATATATATATATATATATGTGTGTGTGTGTGTGTGTGTGTGTGTATTTAGTGTGTGTGTGTATTTAGGCAGCAATCCTTCTTTCATGCCCATTTCATTGAATGCGCCAGTCAAGGTGCTTTTATTTAGTTTTTTTTATACAATTTCTCATGCAATCTAATATGTTTTTTTTTTCTTTTCAGATAATAAATTAAATAAAAACGTTTCGAATGTTCTTTTTATCCGAGCGCTTTCGGCTATACATTTAGCCATTTTCAAGGATTAAATATTTTAACTGTTAAATAAGAAATAGTTTGTTTTATAAAATGCTTTAATTTTTCAAAACAGAATATTAGTGTTGTCAACAAGTATGTTACGAATAGTGTGCGGTAGGACTCCATGAATATTTAAATGAGATCTAATTGAGCTATGGTCAGAAAGGTGTAGAATGAGTCTGAGTGTCAAACATGTTGTTGTGTGGTCTATATAATTATAATATAATAGCATCATCTACATGCAAAAAGGGCTAAAAACAATGCAAGCCTTATTAATAAAAACAATAAAAAAAAACACCTAATAATATTAAATTTGAACATGGACACAATATCTTGACTGGAAGCAGGAAGCCTCAAGTCATCGTGACAGAGGGTTTGAGCGTGCTGGCCTTGTTCAGATTGTTGATCCCGCTAGATAACAAGGTCTCTCCCAGAAATTGTAACTAAGGTCTGCTCAAAATAGTTGCAGTATAAACCACAGTCTGGCTCTGTGTGTGTTGAACAAACATAAATGTGTCTGCAATAGGGATTGGGTAGCCTCCCTAGTAGACGGATATCTTCGAATACGATTGGCCAACTCTTTCTCTCTCTCTCTCTCTCTCTCTCTCTCTCTCTCTCTCTCACTGTATATATATATATATATATATATATATATATATATATATATATACATTCTTATACTTTCTGCTTCTTCCTTATTTCGATTAGAATAATCTTGTTATATAGTCTATTTAATATATATTATATACATTTATTTATATAAATTCAGCTAATCTCAATATGTCAGGATATGGTTTTGTTAGTTTATCTTCGTATGTGTAATTTAATCCTTTTTTTGTTCTTTGTTATTGTTGTTGGTTACAATTGAACTAAAACAGAATTCCCTAGAATGTAAATGCCATCACGAGAAAATATATAATTGTCACAGTAGAATACGGATAACTATATGAAGACCAAGCGCGAATTATAAAAAAAGAAGAGGTTCACTGATACAGAAGAGGATTGATAGCAGTTTATCATTATTTTCTTTATTTCTAGAGAAATCTTACTGTTTCTTCATAAATTCCCAATAAAACTGCCGTCTGTTGAACACAAATCGACCAGAAACTATGACGTGAAATCGTCTGCTTTTCCCAATAAAACAGCCTTTTTTTATCTTGATTATTCTTCGTTCTTCTTTCAAAATGGCTGACGCAATCTTGTCCTTCCTTCTCGTTCCATTCGCACATAAAAGCCAAGCCAATAACATCAAATAAAACAGGAATTTACTAACCGGATTCTGTTGAGATCCATTAAACTAAATTTCGTTTGTCGTCTTGTTCGTTAATCAATCTTCTTCTGGAGTTGATTTCATAGGCTTTATCCATCCTTCCTCAACAGAAATACTGCCTTGCTCGTTGATATTTGTAGTCTCGCCTATTCAGGGAACAACGATCAAGAATTAAATATTTTCATTTGTTATAAATCTTTTCTGCTTGACTGTTTTACAGAGTTTTTATTGTAGGCGTGAAATTAAATTTTGGTCGGCCATATTTTTACCCGGACATGTTTCGTCCATGAAACATCAGAAAATGATGACGACTGGAATGTACAACAACATCCAAAAGTGTTGTAACAATTACTACGAAGATGATTATACCGATCTGAATAGCAAAGCATATGTCAATGATAATTCCTTATCGAAATGATTTCCACATTAATCATTAAAAATGAAAGTGTCTTTTATTTTGACTTAATAAATAAAACGAATATTTTGGATGTCACAATTGAAATATATTGCGGTCCCAATGTAAAAAATGCGTCAGATTAAACTGTCGCGTTAAAGAACAAAATAAAAATGTAATATTTATTTTGGTCTTCAATTTTTTAGATACATATTTATAGGATTTCAGTTAATTCCCCACAAAAAAAAAACTATATGACAAGATTATTATTTATATATTTATTTATCATTCAAAATGTTAACACTACTATGAGAGCATGAGTGAAAATTATGTCAACACTAGTATGAAAGGATGAGTCAAAATTATGTAAACACTTGTATGAGAGCATGAGTCAAAATTATGTCAACACTAGTATGAGAGGAGGATCAGTCAAAATTATGTCAACACTAGTATGAGAAGATGAGTCAAAATTACAACACTAGTATGTTAAGATTAGTGAAAATTACGTCAACACTAGTATGTGAGGATCAGTGAAAATTATGTCAACACTAGTATGAGAGGATCAGTCAAAATTATGTCAACACTAGTATCATTTCACCCCAAGCAAAGCAAGGAGGCCACTGAGATGCAAGTAGTTACTCAGTGTTAGAGAATATAAGTGTTATGGTTCAGGTTAGGACCAAGGAAGAACAACACGAACACAAGAGTAGAAATAACGAAGTTATATTACACGAAATAATAATACAAGATGGGAAGGATCAGAGGCAGAGAGTTCGACCGTCAAGAAGCTTCGATTCAGTATCAGCCACCCCCCACGAGGGGTTGCATGCGACACAAGGTCATTTTTTATCGGGGGTTTCCTGAGCCCGTAGGCTCAGCCAAAAATATGCCCGTATAACCTCAAAAACGAGATCGGGTAGGTCATTCACCCTGAACGAGATTCTGCCCTTCGGAACGGAACCGTCCGGGTTCCTTTCTGCCAGAGGCAGAGAGTTTATTCAGTATTCAGCCACCCCCGACGAGGGTGTTCATTTTTTATCGGGTTTCCTGAGCCCGTAGGCTCAGCCAAAAATATGCTCGTATAACTCGTAAAAAACGAGATCGGGTAGGTCATTCACCCGAACGAGATTCTGCCCTTCGGCGAACCTCGTCCGGGTTCCTTTCTGCTCAGAGGCAGAGTTTCGACCTCAAGCCGAGAAGCTCGGCTCGATTCAGTATCTAGCCACCCCCGACGAGGGTATGCGTCAAGTGTTTTATCGGGCTCAGCCAAAAATATGCCCGTTAACTCGTAAAAAACGAGACCATTCACCCCGAACGAGATTCTGCCCTTCGGCGGAACCTCGTCCGGGTTCACGAAAAGCAGAGAGTTCGACCGTCAAGTCGAGAAGCCGGGCTTGATTCAGTATCTAGCCACCCCCCACGAGGGGTTGCATGCGACACAAGGTCATTTTTATCGTGGGTTTCCTGAGCCCGTAGGCTCAGCCAAAAATATGCCCGTATGACTAATCGGTTAGGGAATATTCACTGAACGAGATGGCGGAACCAAAGCAGAGAGTTCGACCGTCAAGTCGAGAAGCTCGACTTGATTCGTATCTAGCCACCCCCACGAGGGTTGCATGCGACACAAGGTCATTTTTATCGTGGGTTTCCTGAGCCCGTAGGCTCAGCCAAAAATATGCCCGTATGACCTCGTAAAAACGAGATAGGGTATATTCACCCGAACGAGATTCGTTCGGCGGAAAAAAAGCAGAGAGTCGACCGGTCGAGAAGGATTCAGTATCTAGCCACCCCCACGAGGGTTGCATGCGACCAAGGTCATTTTTATCTTTCCTTCAGGCTCAGCCACCTCGTCGAGATCGGGTAGAATCCACCCCTGAACGAGATTCTGCCCTTCGGCGGAACCTCGTCCGGGTTCCTTTCTGCTCAAAAGCAGAGAGTTCGACCGTCAAGTCGAGAAGCTCGGCTTGATTCAGTATCTAGCCACCCCCCACGAGGGTTGCATGCGACACAAGGTCATTTTTATCGTGGGTTTCCTGAGCCCGTAGGCTCAGCCAAAAAATATGCCCGTATAACTCGTAAAAACGAGATCGGGTAGGTCATTCACCCCGAACGAGATTCTGCCCTTCGGCGGAACCTCGTCCGGGTTCCTTTCTGCTCAAAAAGCAGAGAGTTCGACCGTCAAGTCGAGAAGCTCGGCTCGATTCAGTATCTAGCCACCCCCCACGAGGGTTGCATGCGACACAAGGTCATTTTATCGTGGGTTTCCTGAGCCCGTAGGCTCAGCCAAAAATATGCCCGTATGACCCGAGATCGTATAACTCGTAAAAGATTCGAGATCGGCGGAACTCGGTTCCTTTCGGAGAGTTCGACCGTCATTCATTCCCACCCCCCACGAGGGTTGCACGACACAAGGTTCTGCCCCCGTTCAGCGGAACCTCGTCCGGCGGAACCTTCCTTTTCTGCTCAAAAGCAGAGTTCGACCGTCAAGTCGAGAAGCTCGGCTTGATTCAGTATCTAGCCACCCCCCCACGAGGGTTGCATGCGACACAAGGTCATTTTTTATCGTGGGTTTCCTGAGGTAGGCTCAGCCAAAAATATGCCCGTATAACTCGTAAAAACGAGATCGGGTAGGTTTCACCCCGAACGAGATTCTGCCCTTCGGCGGAACCTCGTCCGGGTTCCCTTTCTGCTCAAAAGCAGAGTTCGACCGTCAAGTCGAGAAGCTCAGCCATTCAATCTATTGCATGCGACACAAGGTCATTTTTTTATCGTGGGTTTCTGAAGGCTCAGCCAAAATATGCCCGTATAACTCGTAAAAACGAGATCGGGTTTCACCCCGAACGAGATTCTGCCCTTCGGCGGAACCTCGTCCGGGTTTCTGCTCAAAAGCAGAGAGTTCGACCGTCAAGTCGAGAAGCTCGGCTTGATTCAGTATTCAGCCACCCCCCACGAGGGTTGCATGCCACCATTTTTATCGTGGGTTTTCCAGCCCGTAGGCTCAGCCAAAAAATTGCCCGCATGACGACAAAACGAGATCGGTCATTTTTCTCCCTTCGGGGAACCTCGTTTCCTTTCTGCCAAAAGCAGAGAGTTCGACCGTCGAGAAGCTCAGCCATCTAGCCACCCCCACGAGGGGTTGCCCGGTCATTTTTTATCGTGGGTTTCCTGAGCCCGTAGGCTCAAAAATATGCCCGTATGATCCTGTAAAAACGAGATCGGGTATTCACCCCGAACGAGATTCTGCCTTCGGCGGAACCTCGTCCGGGTTCCTTTCTGCTCAAAAGCAGAGAGTTCGACCATCAAGTCGAGAAGCTCGGCTTGATTCAGTATTCAGCCACCCCCACGAGGGTTGCATGCGACACAAGGTCATTTTTATCATGGGTTTCCTGAGCCCGTAGGCTCAGCCAAAATATGCCCGTATAACTCCGTAAAAACGAGATCGGGGTCATTCACCCCGAACGAGATTCTGCCCTTCGGCGGAACCTCGTCCGGGCTCCTTTCTGCTCAAAAGCAGAGAGTTCGACCGTCAGTCGAGAAGCCTCTTGATTCAGTATCTAGCCACCCCCACGAGGGTTGCATGCGACACAAGGTCATTTTTATCATGGGTTTCCTGGAGCCCGTAGGCTCAGCCAAAATATGCCCGTATGACTCGTAAAACGAGATCGGGTAGGTCATTCACCCCTGAACGAGATTCTGCCCTTCGGCGGAACCTCGTCCGGGTTCCTTTCTGCTCAAAAGCAGAGAGTTCGACCGTCAAGTCGAAAGCAGAGATTCGGTATCAGCCACCCCCACGAGGGTTGCATGCGACACAAGGTCATTTTTATCGGGGTTTCCCTGATTCGTAGGCTCAGCCAAAAATATGCCTGCATGACTCGTAAAAACGAGATCGGTAGGTCATTCACCCCTGAACGAGATTCTGCCCTTCGGCGGAACCTTCCGGGTTCTTTCGCTCAAAAGCAGAGGTTCGACCCAAGTCGAGAAGCGGCTTGATTCAGTATCTAGCCAAAAAAAGGTCACTATCGTGGGTTTCCTGAGCCCGTAGGCTCAGCCAATAGAGACTCGTAAAAAAAAACCCCCGAACGAGATTCTGCCCTTCGGCGGAACCTCGTCCGGGTTCCCTTTCTGCTCAAAACAGCAGAGTTCGACCGTCAAGTCGAAAAAGATTGATTCATCTAGCCACCCCCACGAGGGTTGCATGACACAAGGTCATTTTTATCGTGGGTTTCTGAGCCCGTAGGCTCAGCCAAAAAATATGCCCGTATAACTCCAGAGATCAGGTAGTTTCACCCCGAACGAGATTCTGCCTTCGGCGAACCTCGTCCGGGTTCCTTTTCTGCTCAAAAGCAGAAACCGTCAAGTCGAGAAGCTCGGCTTGATTCAGTATCTAGCCACCCCCCACGAGGGTTGCATGCGACACAAGGTCATTTTTATCGTGGGTTTCCTGAGCCCGTAGGCTCAGCCAAAAATATGCCCGTATAACTCGTAAAAACGAGATCGGGTAGGTCATTCACCCCGAACGAGATTCTGCCCTTCGGCGGAACTCGTCCGGGTTCCTTTCTGCTCAAAAGCTTTCAAGTCGAGAAGCTCGGCTTGAATCAGTATCTATGACGAGGGTTGCATGCGACACAAGGTCATTTTTATCGTGGGTTTCCTGAGCCCGTAGGCTCAGCCAAAAATATGCCCGTATGACTCGTAAAACGAGATCATTGGAACGAGATTCTGCCCTTCGGCGGAACCTCGTCCGTTCCTTTCTGCTCAAAAGCAGAGAGTTCGACCGTCAAGTCGAAAAGATCGGCTTGATTCAGTCAAACCCCCACGAGGGTTGCATGCGACACAAGGTCATTTTTATCGGGGTTCCTGGAGCCCGTAGGGCTCAGCCAAAACCCGTATAACTACGAGATATAGTGAACTTCACCCCTGAACGTTCCGCCCTTCGGCGGAACCTCGTCCGGGTTCCTTTCTCTCAAAAAGCAGAGAGTTCGACCGTCAAGTCGAGAAGCAATTCATTCAGCCACCCCCGACGAGGGTTGCATGCGACACAAGGTCATTTTTATCGGGGTTTCTGAGCCCGTAGGCTCAGCCAAAAATATGCCCGTATGACTCGTAAAACGAAACATTCACCCCTGAACGAGATTCTGCCCTTCGGCGGAACCTCGTCCGGGTTCAAAAGAGAGTTACCGTCAAGTCGAAAAGATCGGCTTGATTCAGAAAACGAGGGTTGCATGCGACACAAGATTTTTATCGGGGTTTAGCCCGTATCAGCCAAAAATATGCCCGTATACGTAAAAACGAGATCTGTAGGTTCACCCCGAACGAGATTCTGCCCTTCGGCGGAACCTCGTCCGGTTCCTTTCTGCTCAAAAGCAGAGAGTTCGACCGTCAAGTCGAGAAGCTCGGCTTGATTCAGTATCTAGCCACCCCCACGAGGGTTGCATGGACAAGGTCATTTTTATCAGGGTTTCCTGAGCCCGTTCAGCCAAAAATATGCCCGTATGACTCGTAAAAACAGATCGGGTGGAATATTTCACCCCGAACGAGATTCCGCCCTTCGGCGGAACCTCGTCCGTTCCTTTTCTGCTCAAAAAGCAGAGAGTTCGACCGTCAAGTCGAGAAGCTCGGCTTGAATCAGTATCTAGCCACCCCCGACGAGGGTTGCATGCGACATAAGGTCATTTTATCTTAGGCTCAGCCAAAATATGCCCGTATGACTCGTAAAAACGAGATTTTTCACCCCCGAACGAGATTCTGCCCTTCGGCGGAACCTCGTCCGGGTTCCTTTCTGCTCAAAAGCAGAGAGTTTTCAGTCGAGAAGCTCCTTGATTCGGTATCTAGCCACCCCCCCCACGAGGGTTGCATGCGACACAAGGTCATTTTTTATCGTGGGTTTCCTGGAGCCCGTAGGCTCAGCCAAAAATATGCCTGTATGACTCGTAAAACGAGATATATATTATTCACCCCGAACGAGATTCTAACCTCGTCCGGGTATTTAAAAGCAGAGTTCGACCGTCAAGTCGAGAAGCTCGGCTTGATTCGGTATATATATAGGGTTGCATGCGATATATATTTTTATAGCCCGTAGGCTCAGCCAAAAATATATGACTAAAAAGATCAGGGTAGGTCATTCACCCCCGAACGAGATTCTGCCCTTCGGCGGAACCTCGTCCGTCCCTTTCTGCTCAAAAGCAGAGAGAGTTCGACCATCAAGTCGAAAAGATCGGCTTGATTCAGTATCTAGCCACCCCCCACGAGGGTTGCATGCGACACAAGGTCATTTTTATCGTCCTGGAGCCCGTAGGCTCAGCCAAAAATATGCCCGTATAACTCGTAAAACGAGATAGGGTGGTCATTCACCCCGAACGAGATTCTGCCCTTCGGCGGAACCTCGTCCGGGTTCCTTTCTGCTCAAAAAGAGAGTTCGACCATCAAGTCGAAAAGATCGGCTTGATTCAGTATCTAGCCACCCCCACGAGGGTTGCATGCGACACAAGGTCATTTTTATCTTTCCCGAGCCCGTAGGCTCAGCCAAAAATATGCCCGTATAACTCGTAAAACGAGATAGGGTAGGTCATTCACCCCCGAACGAGATTCTGCCTTCGGCGGAACCTCGTCCGGGTTCCTTTTCTGCTCAAAAAGCAGAGAGTTCGACCGTCAAGTCGAGAAGCTATATCCCTCTCTCTTGAGAGGCGTACTATACATAGCGTTAGGAAGAGTTCATTCTGTAGTTATAGGTATACCCATGACAATAAGAAAAAACACTAGTAAATAGAGAGAGCAAAAAGAAAAGAATTAAGAAAAACAGAAGATAACGATTGACATTGGATTTACATTTATGAAGATCAAAGTTGACTGAGAAGCCAGAACAGAGTTTCAAAATCTAGAAATGTGAGGAAAGAAACCATTAGCATAGAAATTACATTTACATCTATCCATTCCAACTGTAAAATGATAAGACCTCATTGCCAGTCTCGGACCGCTTTTAGAGGAATGTTCACCAGAACATTTATGAAGAAAGTATGTATACCAAAGTCATTGGAAGTCACATTAAGGTGGTGGGAAAGTGACTCAAACAGAGACGCCAGGTCAGGACCAATAACATTACAGATATAGTGAACTGCGTCATGGTGCTGTTTTTCTCACAGACAGTGTCCATTCTGACCTCACTAAACTCTGCTCTGCAGTCGGCAAAATCCTAAACAAACAACGCGCATCCGCGATACCAAAATTAGAAATTAGCGAAAAATGAAGATGGAGTTTAATACTCAAGAACGTCAATCTGTTTCATGGCTTGAAGGTAATCTTCAGGATATATTACGTTCAATCAGGAAGAGTGTTACCATTTGGTGTTGTTCTTAGATTCATAATTTACTCATAAATATAGCATATCTTCAAAAAACGAAGCATTTTCAGACAGATGTTTCTATGGACTTTGTCCTTGTTTTGGTGTGAGGAAACCACTTTCAAAGTTTGTAAACGCATTTTGATACACCCTGTATATATATATATATATATATATATATATATATATATATATATATATATATATATAGGTGTGTATATATATATATATATATATATATATATATAAAGAGAACTTGAAGTCCTCTGTCAGAGGCGACAGGCTGTTTCATGCTGGACCCAATCGTCACATACGCCCTATCTCTGATATTGAGCACTTTATTCCATAAATATAGCTCACCTTAAAACTATATTTCTTAATATATATATATATATATATATATATATATATATATATATATGCATGTGTGTGCACATATGTGTATATATGTGTGTGGGCACACACACGCACATATAAAAACACACACACAAAAACACACACACACACACACACACATATATATATATATATATATATATATATATATATATATATATATATATATATATTATGGGACCTTACCCATAATAACATAATGGACTATTCCATACGTAATAAATACTGCGCCTCAAGAGGAAGCAGAGAGTTCATGATGGCCTCGTGAGGGGTGACTAAATACTGTCCAGTCTGAAGTCTGGTGTGAGGTCCGTCAGAAGTCCGTCAGGAGTCTGTCAGTCAGTCAGAGCGAGCGAGTCTGTCAGTCGAGTCAGAGGCAGTCCGAAACAGAGTCGCGTTCAGACAATTACTACTAAACCTGATTGTTCGTACTAACACTTTCTACCTCTCTGTATATATTCCTGTTTGTAATATATCTGTGTTGTTCCATATCCGTGTTCGAGTTCTTCTTTATTGGTTCTACCTTGGACTATCACCGTGGTACAAGGAACCGGACTATAACAATATATATATATATATTCGGATTTTATCGAGGATCTCTAAATATATAGCAGGAGCATCAAAGCAGATGTGGTAGCAATATTTAAAATAAGGACGAAGGGTGACCTTATAAATATGTAAGATAGATTCTGATGGGGAAGATTGTCTAGAAATGCACAAGTAACGCCTAACAGCAGACCTTGCAACTGATTCAATATAATTTTTCTATTTCATATCAACGGAACATGTTAGTCCAGGAAAGCGTAATGAGTCACTCTTCTGGAGGTTAGCATCAGCCATACTGATAGCAGGTAGAAAGGATTCTCTGAGACGATTAAAAGACCGCAATTTCATTTTGGGTGCGTTAACAATAAAAAAAATACTTTGTCCCAGTTCACAACAGATTATCGGTTATGCTTGTGATCAGCTGCCAATTTAACCATATCGAACATCTCAGACTTACAGAGATAAATGTTTGTTTCATCAGCATGTAGACAGATTTAATGAACGTCGTTGATAAAATTAGGAAGAACGTAGGTCTAAGGATAGAGCCCTGTGAAACGCACGCATTAATGCAATAAGATCTAGAAGAGTGGCCATTCAAGACAACTTTCATTTCGCTATTCGATGAAAAAGCCTGAATCAGTTCCAAAATTCGGTCAGAAAAAGCATAACCTTGTGAAGAAAACCACTATGTATTGTGGGAACCTAACCTACCTACAAATGGACTATTCCACACTTATATAATGTGGCTACCAACTATGAGTTGGGTAAAGAGAAAAGCACCAGTGAGAGAAAGTACTCTCCCGCCCACGTTTACTGTTGTACTTCTTTTACCCAGAATATATTATTAAACCTTATATCTGAGTCCAAGTTATCTTTTATGGCCCAACACCATAACACTATGCCTGATCTTGTCAAATACCTTCGTGATATCCAAACCGAGCTTCACCATTATTAACCAATTATTTTTAAAGAACATCTCTAACTTGAGTGGCTATCGAACCTTGTTTCTTATGAAAAAAAACATCTTAAACAATTAGTTTCAGCATTTTAGATAATAAGCTTAACTGAATTATGTAATCTTATCAATAACGTCATTTTCTTATTTGAATCGTTATCTTTTGCCGTCTTAATTCTTTTATGTCCTCTCTCTTTCATAGTATACTTTCTCATATTCTCTAGCACTCAGCAACACTCTTGCGTCCTAGTGACTTTACTGCCTTGCTTAGGGTGAAATGATTAAAAGAAAAGTATAGAGACACTGTCAAACGGCTGTAGTTTTAGTAGCAAGTAGGTTTTAAGGGATGTAGTCACTGGAAACACGCAAGAGTTGTCTTTCTCTTAAACTGGTTGCCACTCAAGTCTAGATTGTCCAGTCTGCCCTTCTATTTAACCCATAGAGGCGAAAGTGATCGCATCAAACATGGCCGGACGTTAAACTCGGCTCGCTGATAGGACCCTCGGTGCCGATAAACGCAACTCTACGCTCACGTACTCCTGGCTTTAAAATCAGCATTTCATATTCACAATTGTATCTGAACTTGAATACTAACGTCTGAGAGAACAGCTAATCCTCTAATCCGCGAAAATCCCGTGATATTTAGTAAGTTATATTCGATTTAGTAGGGCCAAAGACCGTATACTAGTGGAACACCAGGTGCGGCCAGAAAAAAAAAAAAAAAAAAAAAAAACGAATTCACTGCCCGTACCACATCTATATAAACCACTGATCAGGAATTTTCGTTTATAAAGAAACGTACTGCGCATGCGTCAATATGAATGCCGGCCATTTTGCATAGAAATGGAATTCATTTAAAAACAGCATTATCCACCATCAGAAATTCAATTTGCTCTCCACATACTGCTCGAAGATATGTCGTTCTTATTCAACTGCATCTTTTCAGTCGATTTATGCGGTTATATTCACCGCTAACCATTTCTTCAACATTTGGATTATCTGAGAACAATAAAGCCATCGATTGCGACAGACTCATCCTGTTTCGGAAAGTTCCTTCCCTAATTTCTTTCTTCTTTATTCTTAACCGATGGCTTACCTCTATTCAAAGCCATTACTCTGGTTACTTAACAAGAAGAAGAAGAAGAAGAAGAAGAGAGGGAAAAATCAAGAGTAATATTAGGACTCTAACTGGAAGCTAACAAAAGTGTAGAATATGCAAGTGCTTATAATTTTGACGTACCTGGAACACTGACACATGCTTTGGAAGACCGATTAGGCGAATTAGAAATTAGAAATTCAAGGAGGTATTGAGAGTAATCAAAGCCTTTCGAGTAAGAATACTGTGGAAGGTGCTGAAGATTTAAGAGAAATTAATCTTATTCGTTTACTATCAATAACAAGATATTTGATGTGGGAACCTGTAATAATAATAATAATAATAATAATAATATATATATATATATATATATATATATATATATATATATATATATATATATATATATATATATATAAATATATATATATATATATATATATATATATATATATATATATATATATATATAATCAAAATATGGCAGCTAATCACTAATGTTTCTTTTACATTTGATAAACAATTTTACAGACAAAATTTGGATTACCAATGTGTCTCTTCTCAGCGGCGTACTTGCTTGTCTATTTTTAGAGTTTCTAGAAAATGAGTCTCCATCCAAACCTCTTCCTACTTTAAAAGTTTTTCTCAACCAACTCAACAATGTTGAAATATATATATATATATATATATATATATATATATATATATATATATATATATGTGTGTGTGTGTGTGTGTGTGTGTGTGTGTGTGTGTGTGTGTGTGTGTGTGTGTGCGTGCGTGCGTACGTGGGGCACAGTAGTTTAATGGATAGCGGCTTTGATTGAGGAATCGGAGAGCTGAGTTCGAATTACATTCACTTATCTGCTAATACCCTTGCGAAATATGTGAATCCTCTCCTTCTTCCTCCAGTTATGGGTAAATAGCAAGACAGGATGGTTTCTATAGCCTTGATGGCATCTGGTCTAGGAGAAGGACAGCTCTAAATTCAAAACCTGCGGAAGGTCGTTTGGATAACTTGTGGAACACGGTGCCCCAGGTCTCTGTATCCGGTTCTTCAAAATGTGTGGTTGGTTCTGCACAAAACCTTTACCACTATAATCAAACCAGAACCGACAGCCAGACTCTGATACGTCGTAGGGTGTGGTATCGCCGCGAAGGCGGTTCGGTCTCGCTTCCTTCCGCCGCCTACTCGTGCTTAAGACCACTAGTAGGCGCGGGTCAACGGCCAGCGTCGATCTACGAGATGTGTATGTGTCTGTGTGGAAGTGTGTGTGTGTGTGTGTGTGTACACGTAAATATTAAGAATGAAAGCTAAAGCTTAAAATAAGCAAAAACTTAAAATATAAAATCAACTGAGGACTCAATATCAAAGTCGACAGAGCCTATATTATAATGATATTTTAATATTATAATATTATTTATACAATAATATTAAAATCAGAGTTTCATGTAATAACAATTTTCACGTGGATAAAATAAAATATAAACCAAAAATTCCAGTAAAGATAACGTCACCTTGCCACTAATTCCAGCAAACATCGGAAACATAATCCTGGAAAACGAATGTAGCAACATCTGAAGTACATGGAAAAAATTAAATAAGATAATAATAACGTTGGAGGCTGGAAAATAATTTATCTCTCACAAGGAGCCGGAGACGCTTTAGAATTCTATCCAGACTCGGAAGTGAGAACTGGACTGCTCTCACCCAAACATGAGAATAATACTCCATTCTCGGCCTGATGTGGATCTTGTAATGTTAGAGAATAGCATGAGGGGTCAGGCACTTACTGGAGCAGTACAGGGAGCCGGCCATTTTTTCTGCCATTTTTTCTGCATTTTTTGTGATAGATCGAATGTACAAGTCTCATTTTAGGTCAGGTGCCAGTTTAAAGCCCAATAGTCTCTCAATGCATGGAGCCCTAACCGAGGTGGGCCGTTTGGAGTCCGAATACACACACACACTCACACCCACGAACACACACACACACACACACACATATATATATATATATATATATGTGTGTGTGTGTGTGTGCGTGTGTGTGTGTGTGTGTGAAGAAATATAGTTTTAAGGTGTGCCATATTTATGGGATGAAGTGCTCAATATCAAAGATAAAACGTATGGAAATATAAGTATAAAAGTGAACATTGAAGTCAACACTCAGAGGCGACAGTCTGTTTCAGGAGGCCTGACGCAGTCAGCAGCCTGACGATTGCGTCTAGCATGAAACAGCCTGTCTGAGTGTTGACTTCAATTTTCACTTATATATATATATATATATATATATATATATATATATATATATATATATATATATATATATTTGTATATTTGTATGTATATGTATGTATGTATGTTTCGCCTGAAGAAATACAAACAGTCATATTATTGAAACATAAAAGCTTCCAAAGTTCCTCTCTTCATTTAATAGATTTTTTTGCGAATATTATACTCTGTTTCGTCAGGTTTGTGCCAACGGTGAACTTTGAAAAATTGTTTGTAGGTAAGACATTACTCTTACCTTACAAATACAAGAAAAAAAACTGCCTAGACCAATTTAAACTAGCCCTAAACAAATCAATACCTCACAGATAAACACGCAGAATACACACACAGTGGAAAAACACTAGTAGGATCACACACACATGCACACACACACATACAAATACAGACACACACGCTTACAAATACACACACATACCATAGAAGATACATGTAGTTACTGCTTACATTTCTTTATAATAATATAGTACATGGTATATATGTATGAAGAACGAATATATACACACAAAAACAAGCACACACCCCAAATATAAACCCTAGAAACAATACAAAGTGTCTATATATATATACAATTTCCTTTTAATTAAGTAACATATATGTATGGAGATTGAATATATATATATATACTCGACTCTCCCGTCGAATTTGACATATGAGGGTCAAGCAGATCAGTTCCTAGGAAACCGACTGCCCGACAACAGCACATGAGATTTGATTATAGTGGTGAAGGTTTCGTGCAGGACCATCCACACTTTTTGAAGGGCCGAATACAGAGACCTGATGCACTAAGTATCACAAGACCCTCTGCAGGTTTTGAATTCAGAGTTGTCCTTCTCCTAGACCTGTTGCCATCCAAGGCTATAGAACCCAGTCTCTCCTGTTATTTACCCATAGCTGGAAGGAGAAGAAGAGGATTCACACCTCTCCCAAGGGTATTAGCACGTAAGTGAATGTAATGGATTCGACTGGAATTCGAACTCGGCTTTCCGATTCCTCAATCCTAGCCGCTATCCATTACTCCACCGTGCCTAAACACGTGTCTCTCTATATATAAGCATGCTAGCAAACAGACACGTACAATAAACACAAAAAAAATGCAGAGTACACAAAACGATAACAACAAAGACCTTAGTCCTTTTTCTTTCTCTGACCAATCCCAACTGTTTTATTATCCCTTAAGCAAAGAAATATTTTTTTCGCCGATTTAAGAATTTGGATTATACCACACGCAAAAGACATGGTTAAAAATAAGAAAAGATAAGAAAATGAATTCCTTTAAGTAATATGTGAAAATAACCATTCTTCGCCTGATGAAGATCACAAGACCTGAAACACGTGTAGCAAAAAATATGTAAAATAATGCATAACATATTAAAAATATACATTATGACTATAATCTCTCCCTTATATATATATATATTGTGTATATTTAGGCAGCAATTTTTCATTAATAATATAGACAAGTTTTGTCTAATTATTTTAAGTAAGTTCCTTTCATATTGTCTGATAAGCTTAATAACATTATCATTGAAGGACGAAAGGAAATCACCATATTGATACATGTTTAAATCCAATCTAAGCTTTTGGCTTACACAAGCCATTATCATTATTATATTTCAAACTATTCACAACATATTACATTGCATCTAGACATTGGTTCTGTTGTAATACGTCGAAATATCACGTGGTATGACATCATAAAACGGCATCTTGAACTTACAATCTGCGTCGGCTATTCCGCGACCGTTATCGTTCCATAGCAATTTTCTATGTTAAAATAACAAAATATCATCTTTAACGGTGGATATCTTTGTTTCGTGTCTGTATAACCACTCTGAGGTTGCTTCATGTGAGCTGAAAGCTTAGAACCAACTTATTAAAAAAAATATCGAAATGTTGGGCAATTTTCGTCTTAATTTTCACCAGAAATTAAAGCAAGCATTTGAATATTAGAACGGCCCATAATCAGGCATATGAGACTTTCATTGTCTGTTATATTTAATAATATATGTTTAAATAAAAACAAAAAATATAAATTTAACATCTAAAGCTTTTAAGTTTAAAAAAATAATAGATCAGCTGATTGATTCCTCTACCTTGGTTTCAATTTTTTTGGCATCTTCAGGCGATACTGGTCATTTGGCTGCCTAACGCTTTATTTTTATTTTATTTTATTTATTTATTTTTTTGAATTGTAATGAACGCTATAATAAATATTTAAAAATAAATAAATAAGCGCACGATGTGTGGAGTGGTAAAAAGAGAGAAGGAAGAGAAGAAATATAAGGGTATGGAAACGTATCGGTCGGGGATGGGGGGAAATGAAATCTATATACTTACTCACCGTCCCAGTATATGTGTATACAACGGGTCATAATTTCTGATCTCTCATTCAAAAGGTCTGGAAATATTATAGCTAACTTTTCTTATTGACAAAGGTTGCAGATATTACCATGGTTTTTGTAAGGTTTGGCTTTTTTTTTTAAAATTTTCCCGTTCAAAATCCGATCTTTGTTAAATTTTTCGTTTAATTTCCGCACATGGTTGGCTAGTTTAGTAGAATTCCTAAGACTTTCTAACTGGAAAATATGACTTGATCATACCCCCACTTCTTAAATTTACCTTCAGTACATTCTATGTATATTTTTGTGGCCATCTGTGTCTATTACTTCTTCTTTGTAAATTATTGCTACAGTTTTGCAAACCCCATCTATTGGACATCTACTTTTATTTCTACAGTTGCATATTTCACTGTTAACGATGTTTTGTTGCACGTTAGTTTTGAAATTTCTGTCGTTTAGTCTTTATATTTTAGTTTCTAAATAATAAAACATAATGTTGAGGGGTCTTCCCCTTTTTACACAGTATATACATATACTACTACTATGTGAAGACCCGGCAGCTGAAGAGGAGGAGTGAAAGGTTGTAGATAACCGGAAGAGTGAGAGTAAAGTAACAGACAGACCGAACGAACGTAGAGATCAAGAGTCACAGTGAGCAACACGTAGACTCAGGAAGATGTCATACAGCGATACTTCAATACCAAACACTGTTTAGATATTTGTCTACTAACCCGTATTCCTGGAACTACTAACCTGCATTACCAGTTTGTATTATTACGTTAATACATTATTTTCCTATATTCATTTTTGGCGTTTGTTATTTATTGGTACCGGATTTCATCCCGGAATCCTCAAAACATAAGAAGAAAAAATAACCATTTCATATATAAAAATAACCATGATGAAGGTCACAAGACCCGAAACTCACGCATCTGAATTGTGGAAAATAAAGTATAATATATAAAAATCATAAAAGCGCTATAATAAATTTCATCAATGTTATTGACAATATTTTCTAACATTTTGTGGTCTTTTTACTCCACGAATTTCATTAAGAAACCTATTAAATCCACATATTACAAGAAGTATACGTGAACCATATTTCGTTTTAATTTTATATATATATATATATATATATATATATATATATATATATATATATTGCTTCGAAGGAGATATCAGCAGCTATCATAGAGTGGTACAAGTTAACAAGAGGGCACTAATGTAAACGTTGGTAATAGCAGGGAGAGGAGGTAAGAAATAGGTCCAATATAGAAGCATGTTGCTAGGCTTGGCTAGGGGAAATGACTTGAGTGAGATATTGGGTAATGGAAAAACATTTATGTCTGTATACCAGCAATATCAGTACCTTTGGAATGTTTCAGCCACTTGTTGTGGTGAGCATTACAGTCACTGAGGACAAAGATGTTGGAAGATAGATGGAGAGAAAGCGCCTTTTCTACACGGTCGGTTATTGCGTCTAATATATTACAGTCTTGGGAAGACGGGGAGCGATAAAAGAAAAAGAGATAAATGACAGAGTAAAGATATGCATAGATTGGGATATAGACATATATAAAAAGACTGGGACAGATAGATAGATAGATAGATGTGATGAAAACGGGGATATACATAAATGTATGTATGCATCTATCTATCTCTCTCTCTCTCTCTCTCTCTATATATATATATATATATATATATATATATATATATATATATATATATTTGATTGGTCATTCCAGCTTATGCGATGGGTGGTTACTTGATGTGAGCCATTTAAAACTTTTTATTATACATTCAACATGATCACTTGATAAGACACCAGAGGTGTTCAAACAAAATGGCTATTTTTGAAGTGATTTTATAACATATTTAAAATTCGAATAAATAATTATCTATCTATATACATGTATGTATGTATACAGAGAGAGAAAGAGAGAGATACATACATACATACAGAGATATAAAGATACATAGATATGAAGAAAACGGGTATATACATAAACGTGTGTATGTATGTATGTATGTATCTCTCTCTCTATATATATATAGATAGATAGACATACATACATATATATATATATATATATATATATATATATAGTATTTACATTAGTCGGACTATTGTCCTCATCTTTGTCGCCATATTTGTCACAACGTTTCGGCCGTTGTACGCTCCGGCCTTCTTCAGGTGGTAGGAATTTCGAACTGAACCCTTTATTTCGATCACTGGGGTAGACTGTTCTAGTTCCACGTGCCATGTTTGATGGATGTCAGTTATCAGTTATCTCCTGCTAATTTTCCCTCTGAAAGTTCTCCACTGCCTTAACCAGGAATTGAACTCACCTTCTTTGGGTCTGTCACTGGATCTAACCAACGCCTTTATCCACTGTGCCATGTGTCCTAGCACAGTGGATAAAGGCGAAACGTTGTGACAAATATGGCGACAAAGATGAGGACAATAGTCCGACTAATGTAAATACTGTACATAATACCTCATCTCAGAAATATAGACAGACATATATATATATATATATATATATATATATATATATATATATATATATATATATATATATATAGATAGATAGATAGATAGATAGATAGATATACATACATACATACCTACATACATACATACAGAGATATAAAAATACATAGATATGAAGAAACTGAGGATAGATAGATAGATATATATATATATAGATAGATAGATAGATAGATAGATAGATAGATAGATAGATATGAATAGGATGAGAAAAAAAGTAGATTTTAATCAGCTGTATCCTATTACTCATATCTAAGCAACATATACATTTCTCATATAATTTAATTACATTGAAATAATATTATATAATTTATTATATATAAGTACGTTTTTATTTTAAGAAATACAATAGGTAAATGTGAGAAAATATATCAATATAATTGAATTATGCCTTTTTATATTTATGCATATATGTAAATACATGTTTAATAGATTCTTTTCACGAGATTTTTCAAACCTTTAATTTGATTAATTAAATTGATCAAATTGTTAATATCATTTGAGCTTAAAGATTGCCTTGTATTGATGTTTTTGTGTAACCTTCGATAATTGAAATTTAAAATAATTATTATTTGAACAGAATCTGCTGCGTGTGTTAAAATATTTATTTTGAAGCTTATTTCTTTGGGGTTTGTTTATCCCGACAAATGTCTAATAGAGTTCTTTTTTCTTTCTTTTTTTTTTTTTTGAAAAAAGACTCTGTTTTTTTTTTTTTTTTTTTTTTTTTTGCAGAAGCAGCTGATCATAACTCTCCTCTGCTTCTTTTTACATTAATATTTCGTTATTGACATGAATTCTTAATGAAAGGCCGTCGATTGAACTTGCCTTTACTTTCTGCTTGGTTACAGAATTCCAAGTTATCTTTCTCCTAGACTGGCTTCCAACTAAGCCTCACACGTTCAATTCACCTTAATATTTACCGTATTTGACGGCATATAAGACGCACTTTTTTTTTTACTAAATATCTTACCCTGCGTCTTATAAGCCATATGTAGGTTTAAAATTCTCGATAGTCGGCTGAAATTAGCTACCTAGCAACTCCTATTAGCTTAGACTTTAGAGTACCTTTCATATACCTATTGCCATTCAGGCACCTCGAGCTAGTGTAATGGTTAAGCAAGCTTGTCTCTCTAGAACAATTACGACTGAGTAGTGAGTTCGGTCCTCACTGGGTGCCTCAAACTTTCGGCCTTGTGCCGCATCTGTGCTTAGAAAATCACTATACCTATTGACATTTCTTAACATGCTATTTATACAGATCAAAAGTGTTATAATTAATTATATCCATTATATTAATCTCATCAAGTTGAATATTATTACTTTGTTTCATTAAAATTATATGCAATAAATTCAAATTATATACTTGTAAAATATATTTGATTCATTAACATTTTTCTTGAGATAACTTCCGGTTTCATTGGTATAAATACAATCAGAATTTTTATATCCTAATTATTCCACTAAGACATTTACAAGACGCAAGTTGTATAGATCATATAAGGGGAAATGTTTGACTGAATTTTAATGGTAATTGTATTGTTTTGCTCACTTGTAATAATTGCTTGATTTTTTTTATTTTGTTTTCTTACCTTTGGATAGAATAAAGTTTTTATAGGCTCGTGTTCTTTTTTCTTATCTTTCGTTTGATTGTTATCATGGCTTGTTTAACAAAAATAATACCTCATAAATATATCCTAGGCTGTACAATTTACTAATAATTTTACTAATTTTACTGATTATTAATTATTTCTTGATTTGCCCTACTAAAACTGTGGGGCGTCTAATACACCCGTCTGTCTTATATGCCGTTAAATACGGTAATTCATAAGTAGGATGAGAAGAAATGGATTTATGATTTTCCCACGGCTAATAGTGCAAGATGTAGGCTGTAGATTTCTTCGGAAGTTGAACCCCGCTCGCATATTCTACCAGCCGGTAAACGTATTCTACCCACCGGCAAGCGTATTCTACGCGACCATTCAACGGAGAAAGTTCTTTAAATTAAATCATTTCCATTGTTTTTCACTTTGAAAATGTAGAAAATCATTACAAACTAAATTTCCAATGCGTACAGAAGCAAGCTGTGATATTACGTTCAGACCTGAGCGTACACGGTTAAAAAGATCGTGTCTCTGATACAAATCACAAAAACCCATATTCATATGGTTGACAGTCCTAAATTCAGTAACATGTTTATATGGTTAGCAGGTATACATTTATATAGTTAACATTCTTATATTTACATAGGGTTACAGCCATATCACGTTGATACACCAGTTGCCGTACGATCACCGAAGTAAAGCAACCTCGATCCTGGTCAATACCCAGATGGGTGACTGTAAGCTTGGATATGCGGGTGGTATAATTGTTAATTAGAGCGTCGAGTTCCAATTCAAGTTGAGTTCGTTATATTTGCTTACTCCCAAGTACCCTTGAGAATGGGATGCATTTACCTCTTCTCCACCCTAGCTATGGTTTAATTAGTAAGACTTCTATCACTAAATCATTAACCCCCACCCCGCAACCTTACAAACAATTTCTAAAATTATTGTCTGGCTTTAAATAACCTACAAAGGGTTGATAAGACATAAAAAAGAAACAAATCAATCAATCATATATTTATATACAAAGTGATTGAAAAGTGACTCCCCATTTTAAAATACTTATAATTTATTTATTTAACTATAATTTTTACAAGAAATGGATATGCGAGGAGAGTGTTTAGCATGAGGTTTTATTTAAAATTCGATATAGGCCAGATGTCGCTACCAGCTTCTCGTTCCGCCAAGGAAATGCGCCAACTGATTTCACCAGGAACATTTTTGGTATGGAAGACATAACTTCTTGTATTCGCCCTTTAAGTTCTTCCAAAGTCTTGGTTTGGTATAAAAGACTTGCTCCTTTAACCAATCCCAAAGAAAAAAGTCACAGGGTGTTAAGTCAGGACTCTTGGCTGGTCAACCATACATGGAATAGGGAGTTACTTTTAAATCACTCTGTAGCTAACAGTTATAAATTTATATGGTTAAGATTCTTATATTTATATGGTTAACAGCTATAAATTTATATGCTTAAGATTCTTATATTTATATGGTTAACAGTTAGAAATTTATACGGTTAAGATTCTTCTATTTATATGGTTAACAGCTATAAATTTATATGGTTAAGATTCTTCTATTTATATGGTTAACAGCTATAAATTTATATGCTTAAGATTCTTATATTTATATGGTAAACAGTTAGAAATTTATATGATTAAGATTCTTCTATTTATATGGTTAACAGCTATAAATTTATATGCTTAAGATTCTTATATTTATATGGTTAACAGCTATAAATTTATATGCTTAAGATTCTTATATTCTTACACATACACAAAACGCGTCTTAAATCATGTGGGTTGCGCAATCTGCTGCTGTCGGAGGTAACGTCTACTTTTAATGGACATTCTGAATTATATATATATATATATATATATATATATATTTATTTACCCGTGTTTGGACATCAACGTCAGACGGCGGTGGTAAAGACGTAACTACACTTCATCCATGAATGTCAAATAGCGAGAAACGGTTTATAGAAAGATTTGTCGTACCAATTCTACAGGGAGAGATAGTTTGCTTCTCTTCCTTAAAAATCAGCATTTCAAATTTGCGCTGTATCTGAATTTGAACCCTGACTTGAAGAGCTGAACGGAAGTTGATTTTTCTGATATAAAGGGTGAGAAAGAAGCACCTCTCACAGATACCACACAGAAATACTTTCCACATAATGGTAAGACGATCTAGATGAAGATACATTTTGTCACTGATATCTTATTATTTTGTGGTAGGTTTTTCTGTGGGTGGGGTATGTGGGAGAATTTCTGCCACACCTTATTTAATAAGCTCAATTCAGTATGGGAGGATTTAAAAAAAAAAACGTTTTCACCTCATACAAGGCAGTGAAGTAAAAAGACACAATAGGTTACTGGATGTGGAAGAATTAGTAACCGAAGAATTATCAATGAGAAGAGAAAAGTGTAATCACGAGGACAATAGATAGCGATTGATATTGCATTTAAATTTTCGCAGAATAAACTTGGCTGGAAAGCACGGAGCCGGAAGGAAGTTCCACAGGCGAGGAGTGCGAGAAAAGAAATTGTTAGTATAGAATTTACGGTTACATTTAGCCAGCTCAAATACAAATTGATGAGATCTCTATACCACGTTAAACTCGGCGTTGTGCCAGATGCAACCCTCGTTGGGAGGTGTCTAGATAGGGAATCGAGCCGAGCTTCTCGGCTTGACGGTCGAACTCATTGCCTGTGAGCAGAGAGGAACCCGGACGAGGCTCCACCGAAGGGCAGAGCCTAGTTCGGGTAGGTTGACCAACCCGATTCTGTTTTTACAGTTTCTACGGGCATTTTTTTGGCCATACCTACGGGCTCGGAAAACCCACGAAAAACTCGGCCTTGTGCTACATCTTTCCCTCGTGGGGGGTGGCAAGTAAATATCGAATCGAATCGAGCCGATAGTAGTTCACTCCAAACCAGACTGACAGTCATACTAACACCTTCCACATCTTGTATTTCGTGTAATATACCTTCGTTATTTTTACTCTTGTGTTCGTGTTGTTCTTCCTTGGTCCTAACCTGGACCATAACAGAAAGAAAGAAAGAAAAAGAGAAAAAATGAGTGAAAAAGAAGTTAAGAAAATAGGAAGGAAAGAATATAGAAAGAAAAGAAAAATTAGAGAGAAAGAAAGAAAAAAGGGAAAAATAAGAGAGAAAGAAAAGAAAACTGAATGTAAAGAAAAAAGAAAGAACTAGATAGAAAAGAAAGAATAAAGCAAAAAAAAAGAAAAATGAAGAAGAAAAACTAACTAGAAAGCGTTAGAAAAGAGAGACCCTTGCAGATTGAAAGTTCTGATCACATAAAAAAACAAAATGGCAGTTTGAATAAAAAGTCAAGCCAAGAAGAACCGGCAAAAATGCAACGAAATAACCGAATATTCAACATAAAAAGTCGAATGCAAATAACAGATAATTTACAAACAGGTATTAAAAATAAATAAATAAATAAAAGAATTGGTGACAGACAGAGAGGAAGAAGCGTTCCATTAATTTCCAGAACCGCATTACTTTATGGCTGCCGGCATTATTACTTTTTCTCTTCAATTGGTTGTTTGCAGCCTTCGAAATTCCCCACCTCCATTACCACTTATTTCTCATTACGTCACCCCTCTGTGCTATTGCCTCGTCGGAGCCATTATATTCTCATACTGATGCCTGTCATGAAAAACGGGAAGGTTTTTCGCTGAGGCAGTCGGTAACTTACCTACGCTAATCATTGATTTTGCTCGGAAACAAAGTAAGTAATCGGCGAAGAGAGCCGGTTTAGGTAAAGAAGTTTTAAGGGAAAACGTTTGACGAAAGATTGTTATTAACTAAATCGCGTTCAACATCTCGCGAATCAGCGGCACGAGATTTTGGCTTCCAGATAAATGGAGTAATTCGATACAATCCATTAAATTTCCGCCATCTTTTTTTTTCGGATTTTTTTTTTCTTTTTAAATTTTGTTTCTTTTTTTTTTCTTTTCCCTGATAGAAATAAAGACTTGAATAGATCCTATGAGACTATATTACTGGGGCGCGTTCAACAGAGTATCTCTAATCTAGGCCGAGAATGTTCGGGGTGTTTTGATATTTAACAAAGAACATATGAAGCTCTTTATACGTTTCAGAGAACTTCCCGAATTTCGGTTCAAATATAAATTCTGTTTGTAAATAGAACAACGGTTGACAATGTCTATTTCAAGAATTTCGTGGCTTTTAAATTATTTTGGCAATATGGTTAAAAGTCAATTTCCAGATCGTGAAGAAGCATTTTTTTGCAATCTGTCATCAGTTACAATGTCGGCATTTATGCAGATGACACTATCATTTACGCCTGTCTCAATAGCAAATCCATCAGAGCTGAGAAACTAAACCTGGCTGCTGCTCTTGATAAGGGCCTCCAATTTGTGGTTAACTGGGGCAAGAAATGGCTTGTAAATTTGAACGCATCCAAAAAGAAAACCCTGCTCTCATAACCACCATAGTAAAACATTTCTGCGTGCTATTACCATGGCTGATGTTAGACTCCTGAAGAGCAACACACTGCACCTTTTTGGCTTCCTGTTTTCAACCGACCTGAAGTAGAGCGACTACATTGAATCTATAGCTGTATCTACTGCAAGGAAAGTTGGATCACTGTGCCGTGCCAGAAAATTGTTCTAGTCAGAGTCCATCTTGCAAATTTACAAATCTACCATTCGTCCGTGCATTGGATACTGTTGCCATATCCGGTCTGGTACCCCCGTAATTTATCTCGAAATTCTTTATAAGATTCAAAGAATGATCTGTAATTTAATTGATGCTGACATACCATCTTGACTTCAGTCACTTTCTCACCGACGCAGCTTGGAGTCTCTATGACGTTTCTACAAATATTTTCACGGTAATTGTTCCGACGAGCTTTCTTCCATGGTACCCCGAATACATGGATTAAAGCGTGTTACTAGATTGGCATCAGGCTCACATCCTTTTAATGTTGAAATAGTTAAATGCAACCCACACTTCTTTTTTTTTTTTTTTGCATGCTGGCATGCTAGTTAACATTCGTGTCAGTCAGTTGTTGGCTCTCACGCTGGCCAATAGAATCTTCCTGCCTATTCGTGTCAGCCAGCTATAGACTCTCACTCTGGACAGTAGAATATGGCCGCAAACTACATGAAAACTGCCGTAGAAGCATGAAAAAATCGATTATTTCCACTATCGATGGGAGTTGGGAAATGCAAAGTCGGTCTTGGCCTTTCTGCTACCTTGGAACATGTGCATGTAAATTTTGGTGCAAATCCGTCGAAAATTGCGGCTGTGCATTCGTTACACACACACACACACATCCTGCCTTTTATAGATAGAGATAAACGTGCGATAAAAATCACGCCCTACCTCAGTTTCACATTTCAGATCTATTGGGCAACCGACTGAACAATGAAAGTTCTTAAGTGTAAGCATAAAACTTTGGAATAACACTGACATTACGAAAGATGGATGGTATAACGTGGTACTAATGATATATATATATATATATATATATATATATATATATATATATATATATATAAGAAGATTTTATGTGTATACATTCTTTTTATAGATACAAATATTTAAGTAAATGCTCTGTTTATATTTGTATCTATAAAATGAAAATATAAACATAAAACTGTCGGAAAATAATTGTCGGACTTTGTCCATTTCATATATATATATATATATATATATATATATATATATATACACATATATATATATGTATGTATGTATGTATGTATATATAAAAGAGAGGAAGATGTAAAGATAAGATAGAGAGATAGATATATAAAAACTAAGATAAATATATGTATATATATATATATATAGAGAGAGAGAGAGAGACATA
>CAHIKZ030000402.1:187500-240000 GCA_903632075.3 Acanthosepion pharaonis | reverse complement strand
TCACTTAGCGTCCTCCATAGTTTAACTTGACTTCCGCTTAGACTGAAGTATATTTATAAGCATTCTTCAATTGACTAATTTTGAAAACCTAACGATGTTTATTTCATACTGTCGACATATATATATATATATATATATATATATATATATATATATATATATATATATATATATATGTGTGTGTGTGTGTGTGTGTGTGTGTGTGTGTAAAGCAAGTTTTAAGATAGGGATCATATTTTAATATTTGACGATTAAAAATCAAATCATATAAATAATCTCGATTAAAATCTAATGTAAAACACGTTTCGACCAACACTTGGTCAGAAGTCAACCATCAGTTTTAAAAAACTACTGTAGGGGTGATTTTTATTTTTATTTTTAAATAGGATCTTAAAATTGGATATACATACTCGGTCGAAGATCATATTTTCTTTACTAGGATTTCGCGAAAGCGTAGGCCGAAAGAAGAGGTAATAAACACTATTTAAGCGGGCGTCTATTTAAAATACGAATTGCCCACGATACTAATGTTCGAATTAAAATATATCTGTCTCTTTATACATATATATATATATATATATATATATATATATATATATGAATAATATATATGTGTCGGGGGGTATTTATGCTTTCGTAAAACGAAGTTCAAGAGGGAGTCTGTACACGTCGCTTGTAGGCCCATTACTGTTTGATAAGTCCAATGCCGAAGTGACATACACGGTCGCAGTAGTTACAGCTGAAAGTCCGGCCTGTCATTGATGGCATAACCTTGCAGTTGTTCCTTCTCTGTCGCTTCCATAAATATGAATGCTGGTCGTTATTTTTAGAATAAAGGTTGTAAAAGAACCTGCCTTACCCATAATTATAAAGAATGTTGAAAAAAAAAAGAGAATTGTTAGTAGAAAAGTGGCTATATGAGTCTAAGAAAAACTAGTTGGTGAGAGGCGTGATCAAGCATAAAGACGCGGACAGAGAGGAACACTGAAGAGGCCATGTCGAAGGGCAGTCTCGTCCAGGGAGGTTACCACGCGCGACCCGATGTATGCGGCGTCTTCGGGGAATTTTTACCCGATCCTACAGGCTCGGATCGCCCTACATAAAAATCGGCCTTGTGTTACATTCTGCCTCGTGGGAAAGTCGGGTAAATACGGACTTGATCAAGCCTGAAGTCGAGCTCTCTGCTTTCAGGGAGAGAGGAACCAAGACGGGGCTATACCAAAGGGCAGAGTCTCGTCTAGGGAGGTAGACAAACCTGGCCCCATGTATGCGGGGTCTACGGAGAGTTTTTTTTTTTTTTGCTTACGGGCTTGGATCACCCTACATAAAAATTGGCCTTGTGTCACATCCTGCCTCGTGGGGATGTCGGGTAATTACCGGCTTGATCAAGTGTCAAGCAACTTCACAGCCGGACAGACGAACGAGAATGAAGTTTAAGAAGACGCCTGTGCAAAAGGAAAGACGGTCAAAATTCTTTCCAGCTAAAACGACAAAGGTGCGACAAATGAATAGATTTGAAAATCTCAATGAAACGGACGTTAAACACTTCTTTGTTTTGTCACTGAAAGCAAATAATGTCTTTTTTTATATGTCTATTCCGTCTTTTCCCGCATTCGAAACGAAATTGTCCTTTATTCATGAGATAATGGCAAGGCGCAATGGTCGTGCAAACTAAGGCAGGGACAGGTACAATTAACATAAGATGATAGAAGGGACATCCATTTGCAACAAGGACAGGGGAAAACGCGATTTAGAAATAAGAATCGCGTTTTATTATTCGATATTGTTCAGCGCGGACCGGTATTGATTTATGTAACACTTCAGTTGTTCGTGCAAGTCGGTGACCCCTTCTCTTCGAGACTGTCTTTTTTTTTAAAGCTTGGCTTGTATGTCGTTAATCTCATTTCATCTCGTTATTTATGAGTTTCTTTATGTATGTAGTTGGTCCACAGTGCTAGTCCATTTAACAGAATTGGGTACAGTAGAGGAAGATCGATTTCGTGTGGAGCGAAAGAAAACAATCGAGTATCGGTGTCGTCTATAGCAAAATTACCGCGCGTGTATAAAACCTTTTTTATATGAGTGACGAGATTTCGGGACATTCAGACGTCTTCAAAACTGTAAATCAAAGGCTTCGTTGCGAATATATATATATATATATATATATATATATATATATATATATGCATGACTCTTCGGTAAATCGAATTGAGTTCTCTCAGTCACTGTGTGTTTATCTAAAAATAACCACTTGGCTACTGATATGATTGTACATTTTCAAAAAAACGACATTTTACATTAACTATTTTATCACCCTCTTTTTTCTCTTTTTATTCGCTAAACTGAATGTGGTCAACTACTTGTAAGTATGGGTTTTCATGGTGAAAATGTCCAAGCAGTACAGCTTGTTGTTTCCAAATTTATGTCGAAATGCATTGCGTCGTGGTGCTCTTTTTCTCATAGACGGTGCCCAACTGACCCTATTACAATGTGCAGTCGACAAAATCAAAAACAAACAATGCGCATGCGTGGAATTAAAAATATAAAATGGCCGCAATTTATTCATCACACCGTGAATATTTATATGACTAGACGTTGCTGTTTTCGTTTCCGTTACAAATAAGTTTTTACAAGTGGATTTGCCAATTTTGAATTCTTTTGAAAATATTATGAAAGCAATATATTCAAAATAGTTGAAAAGAAAACTAATCCAAATTATTTCTGATATAATGGAATATGCATACACCTGTGTTCCCCCCTCACTGGAATATGATTGGATGGTGTCCTTCATAAATACCAACGGACATCTAGAAGAGTCAGAGCCTTAGTCTGAGAGCTAAATCTATAACGACGCCCATTGGACTACGCCATTGATCTACACTTCTTACCTGCGACTACGACGCGTACCAGTCGATTACTGCTACCGTATTCTACTTGGTTATAGTAGCCAAAACCACTTAGCTACTTCGTTCAAATATATCCCTTTCTGTGACATGTCAGTTTCCAATACTGATTTCTGTAAACGATTTTTCCGTTAATATTCACCTTTGTATGGAAAAAAAATGGCGTCATCAATGGAAGTATCGTCGTTACGGCGAAACAGTTTCATTTTTAATAATGAAAATCGAACAGCTTTGAATTTCATCTTACAACTTAATATTTCCTTTTATAATTTTAAACGCGTCATTATCATTTGTCGAGATTTTGATTCCTCGTTTTATATCGGACATTTTTTCTCGACAAAATCTATCTTGTACATTCATAAACCTACCATTCTCCTGTGCATTGAATATTACTGATTTGAGTCTCCAGCTACTTATCTCGAGGTACGCGAGTAAATTCAAAGAAGGGTCTTGAATTTCATCGTTCCTAACCTGGCATTTAGATTTCCGTCACTGTCCCACCGCCATAATCTAACTTCCTCTTTGTCTTCTCTATAAATATTGTCACTGAAATCGCTCTCATGATCTGTACTCCTTAGTACCTCGACCGCACAAATTTAATCAGACTACTAAATTGGTAACTAGGTCTCATTTTACTATTAAAATAGCTACTTTGATTTTTATGTACCCTTTTCCTTCAGAACGTAACCGATCATGGCTTTCCATTTCCTCCTATCCTTTGTAGCTCTCATGTTTCGTCTCTCTCTCACATCCGACAGACCACGTTCTGTCATCCATTTGCTTAAGCCCGCAAGGTATACAATGCGTTGCTTTCCCTTGTCTCTCTTTCCATCTATTCGACATGTGAGCATCAGATTCTCCAGGCCCTCTTTTCTCATTATGTGTCCCAGAAATTCCAGCTGCCTCTTTCTGATGCTAAGTATAAGCCCCCACTTTGTTTGCATATTCTCCAAGACCTCATCGTTGCTCACACACTTGGGCCATGATATCCTTAGCATCCTTCTGTAGAACTACATCTCTTCTTCATCTTTGAGGAGACCGCCCAACATTCGCTGCCGTAAAAGAGGACAGGTGTCACGTAGCAGCTCATTATTCTTTTATTTGTTACCAAAGAAATCCTCCTGTCTCATAATACGCTGCCTAGCTTTTGGAATGCATCCTTGGCCATCCGAATACGTCTACGGAGCTTAGTGTAACATTTAACATTTCCCAGATATTTAATCTACCGCCCCTGTTTGATTTCAGTGTCCTCGACCCGCAAATCGCATTTCTGTCTCATCCTTTTACTAAGCGATCTTCGATTGCAAAGGAAATATTTATCGCAGATTACTTCCACAACGCAAAGAATAAATCATTAATTTCAGACTCAAATATCAGGGAGCAGAAAGAAATGCCGAAAACTCGATTCGCAGGTACTATCTCACAATATACGCAAGCAGTCAGAAAAATAACTCACTCTCCGACGAATGCGGTAGCCGAATTACCCGATATCCCTCCCAATTCGAGAACACCAACTGCTTTTATCGGCCGAGCATTTTTTCCATTCGTCGACAACTAGGAGAGGACGCTCAATTTCTGCATATCAATATACTTTTATAGAGACTCCTGCGACGCACTTTTTTTTTTAATTTAAATATTCCGTCTTCATCACGTCATGCGGAATACGTGCCCTTTTTGAGGGGGGCAGGGGATAAGTAATTTTCTTTTTCGCCACATTTTACGTCGTAGGATACACGCGCCGCGCTGTCACTTGGTTTGACAAGTAAATCGCCGTTTTCTTCGCTATAATCAAAACATTCCCAGATCCTGTTTGATTTTAGTGTCAGCGACCTGCAAATCGCATTTCCGTCTCCTCCTTTTACTGATGACCATGCATTCTGTCTTATGTAACCGTAAATTTTATTTAGTAGTTTCCTTCCTCTCACTTCTCGCTTGTGGAAGTCTCTTCCGCTTTATTGCTTTGTTGTCAACTCCCTGTCAAAAATCCGAATGTAACGCCAATCGCCATATTCGATCTTCTTGAGTTTCTATTGTCCTTTCTCTTCAGTAAGGCCTTCTCATTCTCTTTCATTTTAAATAAACCCTTGCATCTTAGAGGGATTATCGCCTTCCTTAGGATGAAAAATAAATATTGTATCCATTCATTAAGTGTTATTGTTGCCACTATAAACTTTCGGATCACAACTTCGTCAGGAAAATATCGTTCCGATTCCGTTACAGATTCGTGGAGAATAGGAGTTGGTCGTAAATATAACGTCCGGCGCAACAAATTACAATGGTACCAACCACTGAGAGGATTTAACACGCTTACATTACGCTTAACACAGGTGATTCTGTATTTATACGTCAGATTGATTTACTGGTCACTCCCCGCTGAACAATGAAACCACACTGCTCTGAAACAGACACGAACTTGATGAATAAACATGTCTTTTAGATTGATAGCACTTTGGTCGCTTTTCCTCTTATTTGGATCTATTCCAAGAAAAGGTTATAAAAATGTCATTTCTTTTCTTAAGATCTCATACAAGACTTGTCTTTCATGTTTTGATATTGTAAAGGTAAAAAAAAAATATTGTACTGATGGCTGTATCTTCGAGAATGAAATGGAGAGCTGACGTTCTAGCCTTCTTTAATGATATTATAAATAGTATTTGAAAGTATTTAACGATGTATTTACATCCTTTCCCTGCTTCGATCGTCAGACCATTTACTGAAGACTAAACTCAGCTTGCTTCTCTGTGATGTCGTCAAATGACGCCCCTTTGAGATTGTGTTGATGCACCACTACACATAGGTTGAAATGTAGGATGCTCTCGGAAAAATCTCAATAGGGACATTACGCAAATGCCGATTAGTCGCTGGCTCCTGGAGAGAACAATGAATCAGCGGAAAAGGCACAAACGATTGACAACAACCTGCCTGGGAAATTTAGACAATGTTACAACCACATTAAATAAATTAAGAAATCAATCATTCGAACCAATGCATGAACATGTTAACAAATATAATAATATACATCATTAATATATATATATATATATATATATATATATATATATATATATATATATATATATATAATAATAATATGAAAACGGAGACTTTTAATTATCCATTTTGATTGTAAATTTATTTCGTGAACGCCGAGTAAAGGAGGGAATTTTCGATCTGAAGAGATGAACATATCGGTGTTCACGAAATAAATTTATAATCGAAATGGATAATTAAAGTCACCGTCTTCTTATTATCATTATTATGATCTGAAGTCTACATTGAGCTCACCCTGGATTTATATCATCCTCGGAATTATACGTTCCAGTCTGTTAATATATATATATATATATATATATATATGTGTGTGTGTGTGTGTGTGTGTGTGTGTGTGTGTGTGTACAAGTATAGGATTGATGAACACGGAATAAATTCCAATAACCAACAAATACTATTCTTAAAAGAATGCTTGATACAGCGTAGAGCAAATATAATTCATTCGAAAATTATCTTATCAAGTGATGGTGCTGAATGTAGAACCTTCAGCATTATCATCAGGAGTGTTGAAACAAAATAGCTATTTTTGTTGTGATTTTATAACATATTTATGTTATAATTTTTTAATAAATTATATATATATATATATATATATATATATATAAAATATAATCTTACGATGTACTATATTTATTCGATAAAGTGCTCAATATCAGAGATAGGGCGTGTGTAAACATAAAGAGAACATAGAAGTCAACACTTGAGGCGACAGACTGCGTCATGCTAGATGAAATCGTCAGGCCTGACGATTGCATCTAGCATGACACAGACTGTCGCCTCTAAGTGTTGACTTCTATGTTCACTTTCATCTCTCTCTCTCTCTCTCTCTATATATATATATATATATATATATATATATATATATATATATATAAGGCTCAAACACTAATATTCCATGGTTTTAATTTATTTCACTGGAATCGTAATCACGATCCAATGCATCAGACCTACAAATTCAAAAAGAAAACAAAAATATATCTCCGGGTATATTAAAAAAATCAGTGAAAGTGTATGTGTGGGAGTAAGAAACAAGGGTGAAAGGGAAATGTCTGAAAGCTCTAGAGAGAGGTATAACGGAAGAAAGAAAAACAGGAAAGGCCCTAAGGTGAGGGTGAGGAATAAAATTTAAAAGAGAGACGTTTTAAAGAGAGAAGTCAAATATCGGTTTAATAAGTGAGGTACAGATAAATATGTGTTATTATAAATCGACTACCGATTTGTCGACCTAAATTAAAAAAAAAAAAAAAAAACACCGGAAAAGTGTGGATACATTTGTGGTGACATTAGACAAAGTAAATGATTCTACGATCCAAAGTTAAAGTCTAGGCAATTTACAATGCCGATGATATATATATATATATATATAACTATGAAGCTAAAGAGCCAGGTAAACCTAGCTAGACTTCACCAGCTTGCCCCGACGCTGATCCGTGTAGGTGAAACCTAGGTAGGTTTGATTGGATCTTTAAGTTCATAGTTAAATTTGCTATACTTCGTGTATTGAGTTACTTTATTTAGTTACTTTTGTTTTACTCGTGTTGGAGGTTTTTTCTTTGAACTTGGATTCTGGACGATTGTTTTCGCCTCAATTACATGTTCTTAGTTCTTTCATTTTTTATTCCTTGTTTTTCTTTGGGCATTGGTTTGTTCAATTACAAGCCTAAATACCTAAGCTTTTTTCCAAACGAGTATAACTATATATATATATATATATATATATATATATATATATATATATATATATATATATACTGCCAGTAATTGGGAAACGATATTCGGAAATTCTAATACGAACATTTCAAAGTGTTGGTGTGTCAATCTGAGGACAGTGCAGAGGATTCGGAAAGATTTGAATGATACATGATGGCGTTTGGAGTGATCACTAGCAATGGTGACGTTATGCTTCCATTTATTTTCCCATAGGGCCTCAGACACAACACGGAGGTTTCCATCAAGTGCCTTGAGGAGGTAGTGCTAGCCTGCGTCACGAGGGTGGCTGTTCGAGGACCCTAAATCTGGCAACACGACTGCAGCATGCCACACAATTAGGAGAACCTAATCATGGCTGTCAAACAATTTCTGTTACCATATCACCCCTTACATTTGGCCCCTTAACTCGCCAAAGTGGAAATCCCTTGGTTATTATGTGTTGGGCGCAGTTGAGCGAGAGATCAAAAAAAGTTCCATGTTGATGCATACTCATTTTATTACGAGTATTTTCGACATTAGCGCAATGTCTTCATCAATGTCTTGTTTTCTAAGACAAAATTGTTGTGTTCATCTGAAAATTATTTTTTTTTTATATATGAAGTGAGAAACACTAAGGTTATGAACTGTACAGTTAAACATTTTATCGTGTGGGCTCACATGCAAACTTCAGGGGCGGGTAACTAAGTTAAATGTAATGTTGAAATATTTTTTTTCAAAATAAAAGCACTATATAAATCTATTAGTTAAAACCGACATATTTAAACTATCTTCTTTAAAATTATTTTCTTTCCTTATTTAATAAAGATATCAAGAAACTTTTTTCCGAAATTACGAGAGGATCCTATTAAAAATAAGGAGACAAAACTTGTATAATTTTTTAATAGACACACACACACACACACACGCACGCAGATATATATATATATATATATATATATATATATATATATATAGTGCTAGTGTTAATAAAAAAAGTGATCGATATAATACAACAAAGCTATTAAGTATATACTAATAAATATACATATTCTTTACCAATAGCACGACACGGAGTTTCATGCACAGCGCAATCTTCTGTAATAGCCAGTCTAAATTCAGCATGATTGCGTCATGTATATTTATTAATATATATATATATATATATATATATATATATATATATATATATATTATAGAAAATTATCTAAGGAAAATTGTTACTATGGTAAACTTGTTTCTGTAATATATGTCTTTAACCAAACTTGTATAAATAAAAAAAAAAACTCTAAAAGACCTTCATTTAACCAAGTTTGATTAAATTAAAACATTTAAGGTACTGACTTTAGCCAAACTTGTATAATAATTTTCCAAGCGCAGCTTACATGTGGCACAAGACCAAAAGTAGGGGTCACCCAGTGAGGAACGAACTCACTACTCCGTTGTTATAGCGAGACAAGCTTGCTAACCATTACACGGCCTCGAGTCACCCTTTGCCAAGGTTGTATAAATGGAAGACTTCTACCACAAAATGAGATTTCACTAAGCCGCTCCAAAAAAAAAAGATATCTAAGGAAATACATTGACATTTAAAATACAATAACACAGTATGAACTCAATAAACTTTACAAAGAACTCAATGAGATCGAAAAACTAAAAGCCAAAGCAGACGCAACAAAATATAATCAAATTCAAACGTTGAAGAAATCATTAAATATGAGAAAGTGTCAACGAAAACTTGCTTTTACATACATTACTTATTTCAAACTATTTTTCTTGATTATTAGATATTATATATCAAGAACAATATTGGGGAAATACTACGACAGAGTGTAAAAAGTTTATTTATGTCGCATTTCGTCCTCCAGGAATTCATTGGGCTAATTTTCTTATGTAGGTACGACTACACACACACACGAACGCGGGGTGCTGGGGATTTTAGAATTCATTTAGACTATTTTCCTATTTCTTTCCATCACTTTTGTTACTGGTATCTGATGTAATGTAATAACCTGTCAATCTCATGAGTAACTACTCTATAGGTAGTAACTACTTATAAGTTGCGGTAAGTCAATGGACTACAGAGTCGAGCTGGGATCTTTCCCAGCTGTGCTGGTCAAACTCTCTGCCTTCGGGCAGCGAGGAACTCGGAAGAGGCTATACCGAAGGGTAGAGTCTCGTCCGGGGAGGTAGAGAGACCCGATCACATTTATGCTGGGTCTACGTGGATTTTTTTGGCCCAGCCTACGGGCTCAGGAACCCTACATGAAATTTGACCTTGTATCACATGTGACTGCGTGGGGCAGTTGCTAAATACATTAGCTAGGATCTGTTGAGCACGACGCAGACTTACACGAGAAGTACCACCTTCCAATAGTAGCACTCACTACTGGATTAACTTGCGACGTCCTTGCGCTGGTTTCTAAATTAAACATTTACTTATTTTATCCACTGTGTTTGTCAAGTATATATTCCTATTAGCACGGAATATAGCAGTATCCCACACTGGATAGTAGATCTGCTAGGAATGGTAAAATGTTTTAAGAGACAGGGCGTGAACTTATTGTAGATGACCTTGCGATCAAGGCAATCTTAAGATACATATGTTTGCGTGTGTGCGTTTGCGCATGCGCGCGGGATATGGATTGGTGTTTGAAAAAGTCAGGCACTGTTCGGGCCTACACAGATTACGTACCTCTTCTGAGAAGAAGGCGTTGCACCAGTGGCCCTCCTAGGGGGTTGTTATTTACTAAAATTAAACTGTGAAGATAGAATCGATAGACTTATCGATTATTGATTCCAGTGCAGGAGGCACTTTTTTTTTACTCCAATATTACCTCTGGTAAATTTCACTATTTGTATCGCATGAGATTTCTATTTTCAGCTTCGACTCGACTTACCTTGCCTTCAAGTCGAACTTCCTTCATCGTTCAAATTATGCAATTTGCGTTTTCGTTCATTCTCCCACAGCGAACATTTATGATTTGCTAAAACGTATTTTGTAATATACCGGGTGTAACAGCAAAACTGTCTAAATCGTGTAACAGCATAATTGTCCATCTCATAAAATGTTTAATATCTGAAAAATCACTAAACTAATTCAGTTTCTTTTTGGCAGGATTTTAGGTAAGACGTTTAGCATCTTGGCATCATTTGTCGTAAAAATCACTGAAAATCCCTTTGAATTATTCAGCTAGAAAAAGAAAAGGTTCAAATCGTTTTGTATTCGCCTCACTGTCTTCTTAACTGAGCAATGGTGAGAGGAAAAAGATTATTCAGACGTTCAGTAATGGCACTAACATTCATACTCTGGATTCCATCCTCAAAAGTCCATTCAAGAACCATCAAGAGAACGGTGAATAAGTTTAAAAAAGAGGGAACAATAGAGAAGAAAAATGGATCAGGAGGTCACAACAGGAAGATCGATTATTATTTCAACTTAGAACTAAAGAGATCAATTAGAAAAGATCCAACTCAATTCATAAGACGTTTGGCACGTGAATTATGAGTTTCAGCTATGACAATACAAAGAGTAACGAAAAAAGATTTGGAAATTAAATCGTACATAAAACCTGCGAGGCATCATGTTACTTCAGGACAGAACGTTAGAAAGTTAGAGAGGCCAAAGATCATCTTCAATAAGTTGAAAAACGATCCTGGAATTATATATATATATATGTGTGTGTGTGTGTGTGTGTGTGTGTGTGTGTATGTGTGTGTGTGTGTGTGTGTGTGTGTGTGTGTGTGTGTGTCTATATTTCTTAGATGAAGTATTATGTACATTATTTACATTATTCGGACTAATGTCCTCATCTTTGTCGCCATATTTTTCACAACGTTTCAGCCGTTGTACGGCTCCGGCCTTCTTCAGGTGGTTGGAATTTCGAACTGAACCCTTTATTTCGCTCACTGGGGTAGACTGTTCTAGTTCCACGTGCCATGTTTTTGACAGGTGTCAGTTATCAGTTATCTCCTGCTAATTTCCCTTTGAAAATTATCCACTGCCTTAACCGGGTATTGAACTCACACTCTTTGGGTCCTGTCACTGGATTTAACCAACACCTTTATAAATAAAGGGTTCAGTTCGAAATTCCAACCACCTGAAGAAGGCCGGAGCATACAACGGCCGAAACGTTGTGATAAATATGGCGATAAAGATGAGGACATTAGTCCGAATAATGTAAATAATGTATATATGTATGTATTAGAACTTTATTTCAATTCTTTATGAACTTCCAATCATTAGCTATGATTAATTAATGATGAACATGTCATTTTCGTTCATGATCGATTTCATCACGGTTCTTTTGTTAAGCTTGGAGTGTAATTAAACATTTCTTTTGCATTCTTTAGCTCAAAGTAGATTCCAATCGTGGCCGGACTTTTGGCTGGCGGGCATTTGGCCGACGGACATTTCAGCGAAAAGTACAAGCAATACTTTAAGTATTTTAATTAACAGTATTATAAGATAGAATCGGACTAATAATTACCACTGAATGTTAAGTGACTAAATTACTAAATCTAAATTTAAAGTTAAAAGTTTTCTTATTTTAATATTTCTTTATTGAATTTAGTATTTTTTTTAAATATTTCAGTGCATTTGGGTAAAACGTAAGCATCTATTTATTTAAATTCGTATTTAACAGTAAGATAAAAGCTAGGTCATTCCTTTAATGATGATTAAAAGCGAAATTGAAAGATCCTTAATATTGCAAAAGCTTAAAATTTTTACTGTATTAAAATTTGTTTTTTTCTCAAAATACTTATCATCTGAAAGTAATATTTGAAGTAAAATATAATAAATACAGAATAATGTTAAAAAAAAACTATAAAAAATACGAAAAATTATAAATTAATACGGTAAACAAATATAAATATATGTAGCAATATATTTCGCAAAACATTTGCCGAACTATATTTTTTCGGAATAAAGGCCAAATCTGACCGCTCTCGGACAGGAAGGGACAACTCAAAACCGCCGACTCAACACCGCCGACTGAACGCCAGGAAAACTCAGGACTGAGACAACTCAGCACCAGAAAAACATAACATTTTAATAACCGAAAAAAATAGTAATTTATTAAGGATTAAAAACTTAATTAATGAATTTTTTCTTCAAATACGGCATTTGAAAAGGCATTATGTAAAATATGAAACAGTGACACCCGAAAGAGGCACGGCACGTGAAACTATAACAATCTACCCCGGTGGACGAAATAAAGGGTTCGTATCGAAGTTCCAATCACCTGAAAAAGGCCGTAGCGAACAACGGCTGAAACGTCATGAATATGACAACAAAGATGAGGACAACAGTCTGAACAATGTAAATAGTGTAAACAGTGTAAATAGTTACAATACCTCATCTCGGAAATATAGACAGATACCAAATTAATTCATTGATAGAAAGCAACAAGTAGATCTTTCATCAGACTGGGTAGACTGACGCAAACGAAGGTGTATACATATAACAAACACCACATCACTTTTCTAATTGTAGCAACAATAAAAATTGTTCGCGGATGTTACTAAAAGATAAAATTATGGTATAATCAAGCTGTTAACTTCGCACGTAACCAAAAAAAAATGTTGGGAAGGAAAACCCTATCAGTATTAAAGAGATGTGTAATTATCTGAAAACATTCTTTTAAAACAAAGAGATTATAACTTTCAATTGACAGGAAGACTGCGTTTGGCCAATAAATGCCAAATCTTTCCTGTAGGCAAACGGTCAGTTTCGCAGTTACCATTTACCGTGTGTCATGTGTGATGTTGAAAACGACATAAAACTATTATTTAAAGGTCTTTAACAAAGACACTGCAATACGATCAGAAGAAACGGAAAGTGACATGAGAATTCTTCTGTTCATTCCGATACAAATTGACAACATCGATATCGTAACGGTTAAGGCAGCGGCCATAAAAATTGAGCTTTGACATTTAGGGAACGGAAACAGAGAATATGAAATAATTTGAGTAGGTATACAAACGTATTTATCGACATTTTTAAAAATCATTTCACGCCAGGCAAGGTGATAAAGCCACTAAGGCGCTATAATTTACTGAGAGTCTTTTTCTTAGCAGACACTTTTTTCTCTTTATTATTCTTCCACCTTAATAATGTCTTTTTTTCTCAGACATTATGAAATTAAGAGAACAATACAAGAACTGGAATTAAGAAGGAAGAAAATAGCGACTGACATTGCATTTAAACTTTTAAAGATCAAAATTGGCGGGAAAGCAAGAAGCAGAAAGAATGTTGCACAAGCGAGAAGTACGAAAGAAGATACTGTTAGCATAGAAATTATATTTACATCTAGCAATTTCAAGTATAATATGATGAGACCTAGCCGCCAATCTAGTACTGCGTTTAAGTCGTAAAATCAGTGTACCATTGAGGAAAGTTCATCAGACTAGAACTCATGAAAATATATATAGAAAAAGCACAGAGTAGCTGCGGCGGAAAAGTGACTAAAGCTGAGATGCCAGGCTGAATAACATTGCAGATTCTTCTTTGGATTTTACCAAAAATCTTTTAATACATAGAAGAAGCACCAGACCAAATGTTGCAGCAATATTCGATGCATGAATGAAGGTAAGCCTTATAAATGCGTAAGATAAATTCTATCTAAAAAACATGTCGAGAACGACACAGTAAATGAACTATCCTAACAGACCTTGATTTGATAAAATTAATATTAATAGGGTTTCTATTTTCTGTGTCTTTTGTGTTTAATTATATTTCGCATTTAACTCCAGAATTTCCAAACAGACATTGTACGAAAAAAAGTCTGAGGGCACACGTAACGTTGGACGACCTAAGCTTCGCTTCAAGGACCAGTGTAAAACGTCAATGGCGGAATTTTCTACCAATGTTGCGAAGTGGGATGCGGCTTTCCGGGATCGAGTGGGCTGGAGTGATGTTGTTTTCGTGCGAGCAAAGCACTATGAAGAGAATAGAACCCAACAAGCCGGCGAGGCCAGAAAAAGCCGTAAATGCCCTACGGTGGATGATCCCACAGTATTCGACTACTGTAGTCGTTGTCTTTGCGATCTTTCATTGGTTGTTTTAGCCATGAGCGGTCCTGGGTTTTCGCTGTCGACCGTCACCATCGACGAAAAAGCACTATGGGTTTAAATTTACGAGTCATCATTAATAATATTTAGTGATTATTTGTTTTTTGTTTTTTTGTTTTACGGCATATCAACAACTCAATGGGTTATTTAATGCCGACAACTTGTTTTTTTTCCTGATAATATTTTTGTTTTGTCAAAAATCTATTTCTGGTAATATTTTTTTTTCTTCAAAATTGTATAGCTGGTAATATTATTTTCAAAAACGTATTGCTGGTAGTATTTTTTTTCAAAAACGTATTGATGGTAATTGTTTCTTTCCTTCAAAAAATTATTTCTGGTAATAATTTTTACAAAGTATTTATCTATCTTTACACTTTCATAATGCTTTTAACCTCAGTTTCGGGGTTGACTATTTGCCCATAGCTGGGACCCTAACAGGTGCTACCACCCCGAGTCAGGATGGACCTGGGAACACCAGCAATTAAGAGGTGGTTCCACGCTCCTCAAAGCCTCCTGATCAGAGGCCTTGCTGTTGGACGTAGTTTATCGTCATACGCAGGACGCGGATGTAGTTTATCGTCATACGCAGGACGCGGATGTAGTTCATCGTAATACTCAGGACGCAATATTTAGCGAGTTCATTTCTCACCGCATGCCTCAAAATTTGTGGATATTTAACAAAATTAGGCTTATATACTTATCTCCTTGTGTAATATTAGGTCTTTATTCGAGTGGATTTGGATCCAAATCAAACTTAGGAAATACAATTTCACAGTGGAGAAATGATTACGAAACTATTCTAACGCATTGTTACTGACGTGAAGGGTTCGATTCTTACAGGGTGCCCTCTGTAAGACGAAGCTAAGGTACGTAACTCTCTATGGGCAGCTCTCCGTGCGGTAATGGTTAACGAGCTGGTAAAGTCATTGGTACTGTGTAAAGATTTTGAGCCACACCAAGTTCTTCAAATGTGTTAGATTTATTTAAATTTTAAAAACAAATTCTTCGTGCTGGGATGGAGAAGGCAATTAGATTCCTTTTAACATGAAAATTTACAGATGTCTTGAGGAGCCCTTGAGAATCACGTGACAGCCCACGGGAAGAGAACGCCAATCCGATGCTTACTCAAGTTAAATCGAAATGATAACCCGGGTTTGTCCTTGTTTTGTACGTAAATCATTATCTCTCCTTCACTCCTCTTACTCTCTGTCTCTCTCTCTCACTCCCCCTCTCTCTCTCTCTCACTCTGATATATATCATAGATTTATAAATGGAAAAGACAATAGGAAAACTGTAATAGTTGCCGATGCGTTTCGTCCAATGTGGACTTTTTCAAGATATAAAACGAAATGAATTTATTAAACAAACTAATAATAACAAAACAAAATGTCCTTAGCAACTGGAAGAATTTAGGGAACGCTATTTTGATACTGCTAACTGAAAATTACGTCCTTTACTTTCACGTGTGGAGATATTGTTATTATTGATGTGTTGACGGATTCAACCATTTTCTTTTGATTTCTTGATACTGCTATGTACGTTTGTTTGGGAGAGTAGTAATTCTGTTAAAAAGGTGAAATAGGGAAACAGCCTGGGAGTAGACTGATATTTGGGTAATATTCGATGGCAGCACTCTCAAGGATTTTCCTTCTAAATGAGTTATTTTCTTTATATATATATATATATATATATATATATATATATGAGAGATAGATAGATAGATTTAAGGAGAGAAAGAAAGAGAGAGAGAGAAAGAGGATGTTTTACGTCCAAAAGAAGGACAGGGTACAGCCCTGAGAACGCATAGGACTGGCATGCTCCTCCAATGTGCTGTCACGTGAGTCTCAAAGGTCCCTCAAGACATCTGTAAATTTTCATGTCGAAAAAGTATCTAACTGACTCCTGTGCCCCAGCACGAACACGTTTTTAAAATGTAAATAATTCATGCATATGTGAAGCACTACGTATGGCTCAGAACCACTACACAGTAGCAATGACCTACTTGAGAAACAGGTTAACCATTACCCCACGGAGTAGTCCCCATAGATAGTTACGTAAGCTTCGTGAGACAAAAGGCATTTAGTACGTATGGGTTAAATAAAAGAGCAGAAAAAGTTGTGTGCCAGCCAGTCTAAAACTCTATCTTCCGAATAGTGGATAAGCTAACGAAGAACCATTCCACTATCTTTTACCAAAAATGAATGGCAGTTCATGGATCGTAATGGAATCTGTGGAGAGACATGATCGTCTATACCGTGAATGGATAAAGCATTTTGAATCATTCCGTGTCAAGACTTAGGACATATTTTCTTAATGGGTGCAGTTAGGTTAAGCGAAAAGGTTTTGGAATCAATGCGAATTTACCATAATTTTTCCTCGAATTGCTGGGGGTGGAATAATGTTCCAATTGATTTCATCTAAAAGAAATGGTCATCACGTCCGTGTACATATGTCTGCCACCAAGTCGTGAAATGCTGTACGGCAGACGTATTCGCTGTTACGCATTCGTCCGGGTATCGATTGAGGTCATCGGTAAGATCACCCATTAAACTCAATTGATCTGTCAGAAAAGATTACGATAATGAAGCCTTGTTAGTGATTCGAACAAAATCGAACGAATCTTGTACAGGTGTTGAGCAATTCAAATCTATAATAGATGGCTTTATGGAACAGTCCATGTTCCTCGAACGCTATGGAAACGCGGGCTTTTATCTCTTGCTCATCATTTTGTCAGAGAACACTGGCAGGTGAGTCATAAGGGCACTGATTCTGACCTGAAATAACAGCATTGCACGATAACCAATATTGGAGAAGAATTAGATTTCGAATCTTGAGTAGTACAGATTTTACAAGAATAAATTTGCACTTGTCAGGGTAAAAATCTTTACTTCGATAAAATTTAATATATTATTTTTTATGTTACATATCTATCTATCTATCTATCTATCTATCTATCAGTCTGACCATATCTATCTACCCTCATAAAGAAAAATATATACAGAAAAAACAAACAAAAATCCTTATATGCAATTATGCTGTTTTAATGTTAATATGTCAACGTCGGACGTTTCGGTCTAATAAAGCATCTTAAGGACATATTCATAAAATATAATTAACATTATCAATTCAACATGACAAAGACGATAATGTTAATTATATTTTATGAATATGTCCTGAAGATGGTTTATTAGACCGAAACGTCCGACGTTGACTTTATATTAACATTAAAACAGCATAATTGCATATAAGGATTTTTAGTTTGTTTTTTCCGTATATATTTTTCTTTATACTGTCGGATCTATATCCATATATTTACTTATATATATATATATATATTGCCATGGTCAATTTGTCAGTAAGGAGACGTCCTGATGTTATCGGTGGGGTCGATCTCAGCGAGCGGCACCTTTGGAAAGTGCCTGAAAACCATATCACGGTTTGACCTAAGCCTTGTGAGTGAAATTAGGTAGACGGAGACCTTGGGGCCCTCGATAGCTCTGCTAGCAAAAAGCCACAAGTCATCATGGCCGAGGGATTGAGCGTGCTGGCCCTGCTCAAATTGTCGATCACGCTAGATAACACGCTCTTTCCCAGAAATTTTAGCTAAGGTCTGCTCAGCATAGTTGCAGTATAAACCACAGATGAGCTCTGTGGGGGGGTGGAATAAACACGAAATGCGCCTGAGCAAGCGTCTGCAATAGGGTTTCGCTAACCACCCTAGTACACGCGTATCCTCGAATACAAATGTCCAGCTATAGCTATATATATATATATATATATATATATATATATATATATATATATTTTATACATTCTTTTTACAGATACAAATATCTGAGTAAATTACTTGCTGAAACATCATTTTGAAGAACACGAAATTTATATATATATATATATATATATATATATATATATATAAGACATTTTTATGTTTATACATTCTTTTTATAGATACAAATATTTAAGTAAATGCTCTGTTTATAATAAACAGTATTAAACAACATTTACCGGCCTGAATGTCCGACAAATTTTCACAGAAAATGTTCGTCCTCCGACAGGATTCGAACCTGTATCCTATACGGAAGCGTCATTTGGCTTGACGTGCCTTTACCGATTTGGCGACAAAGGAGCGTTCCGTTAGCAAGGTCGAATTTACTGCTTTTAAACTTCAATCTTCCATGAATCTCTCACGTACATTCATATCTGCTCATGGCATATCAAATGTAAACAAATGACGTCACACAGTATGAATGTCCGAAAAATTTTCACAGAAAATATTCCTTTTACAGAATTCGAGCCTGTATCCTATACGGAACCGTCATTTGTATCTATAAAACGAATGTACAAACATAAAAATGTCTTAAAATAATTGTCGGACTTTGTCCATTTCATAATATATATATTTTTTTTTTCCGAAAATTATAACAGACATTTTGTTTCAACACTTCTGGTGTCTTATCGGGTGATGGTGTGGGACAGCATCACTTGATAAGGCATTCTAATATAAATATATGTATATATAGATAAATATGGGAACTCTAATATATATATATATATATATATATATATATATATATATATATATATATATAGAATGTCCATATAGTGTATATGCGTAATAAATGCACAAATGATACCCAAATTATTCAAAGTGTTTCGTCGACTAATAGACGGAGATACAGACTGGTGTCATTTAGTTTTTCTGTGTGCATGTGTGTGTGTGTGTGTGTGTGTGTGCTGTAGCACCTGCGTACTGCTGTCAAATTTCATTGCGCATTGCACGGTGAAAAGAAGACTAAATGAATGAATTGTTTGGTTTTATTATTTATAAAATTTCCCATACGAACTAAAATAAGTGAAGTCATTTCCTTAAACAATTGACTTTCAATAACGAAAACACCAGAATTTCCGTTTATCAAAGTTAACCACCTACAATCCACACCCACTTATCTACCACAGAGACATATAAAATACTGATTTTAATTAATAATAATTTCCCTAACCACATAGTCGATAAACAAATTAAACTTACCCTAGAAACATTAAAATCAAACAATAATAAAAAGAACACAATTTAATTGATTGATTTGATTTCTACGGCTTATCAATCCTTTTCAGGTTATTTAAAGCCAGAAAATATTTTTTAGACTGTAAGATCTTTTTGAGATAATAATGGTATACTGATACAATCTTACTAATTAATCCATAGCTGGGGGAGAAGAGATGTATTTTTACCTTTCCCAAGGGTATTTGCACGTAAATGAATGTGGCAAACACAACAGGAATGGGAAATCGGCTTTTCAATTTCCAATTCCGAGCCATTATCCATTACACCACCTGCACATCCCAGCTTACAGTATCAGATATTCTTAAGCGATCGTCCGTCTAGGTACTAACCAGACTCGAAGTTGCTTAAATTTACATTATTTTTATTTGTATTATTGTTAAGAATATAATGCAAATAAAATCATTGAACTCTATCAGATGAAAATCAATTGACATATCATTGTTATACAGACATTCTTTCAAACCATGTGGACTGGCATTACAGGATCAAAAAGATATGTACCAAATAACAGAAACTACATCACCTGAGGACTTTAAGCAACAGCAAGAGCTAAAATGGATAGCACATGCCATTGGAAGAGAAAATAATAAACAAAAAACGAATGTGTTGATGTTCTACAGTACTTCAAACAAAAGGTTAGCAAGGAAACGTCTGTCATGGCTGGCGAATTCAGAAACAGTTTTTTTTCCTGAAGAATTATTCAGAAAGTTTATATAAATAAGAATATCACGATCGTATAATTAATGCTAAATCTTTCCTTATAAGGAAACCAATATTATTACAACTTTTGTGTATTTTAATTCGATAGACAATGCTTCAGGCTTTGTGGGTAACGCAGAAAGTGGAAAGATTAAATTCCAACCTTATCCTCTCCGACCGCTTTCACACTAATGCTCTTGGGAAAGGGATAAATTCGTTTCCCCCCCCTCCAAGCTATATATAACCATATATATTAATTTAAATAGAAAACAGACAACCTTAAGGGTCCATTGGTTATAATTTATTTCCCCAGATGTATGATTTTTACCTGGTTCATGAGACCGCACTTCCAAGTGTGGAAAAAATATGTTTTAAATTTACATATAAAGTCATTTTTATGTTTATACATTCTTTTTATAGATACAAATATTTGAGTAAATGCTCTGTTTTATAACAAACAGTATTAATAACATTTACCGGCCTGAATGTCCGAGAAATTTTCATTGAAAATATTCGTTTTCCGACAGAAATCGAACCTGTATCCTATACGGAAGCGTCATATAGCCTGACGTGCCTTAACCGAGCGAGCCACGGAGAATCGTTCGATTGGCCAAGCCGATTTTACTGCTTTTAATCTCCAAGGAGTCCTGGGTAATTGTCTAGAAAGAGAAGATCATACTCCTGCAGTTAATTGTCTACCTGAGTATTGAATAATGATATCACGACTGAGTCGGTTGACTTAAGCGTTGCGTCTTTCCAGACCCCAAATCACAACAGTAACCTTCTAGGAACGTCGTATGAAACACTTTATTCAATTCATGGAAGTATATTCTTACTTCCAGTTCTCCTTGCTAATGGATATCTTGTCTCAATTAATTATTTCTAGTAATCCGGCCTTAATTCGAGACGCACAATAGCCGATCTCTATTAAATCTAGTTAAAAATTAATAAATATTTCAGGATATATTCTGTTGATCATTATGACCAAGTTGGTTGCGAAAGCTATTCATTGATAATATAATAATTTATTTCCACTGTATATACTCCCAAGTAGAGTCATTGTGGCAAGCTTGGATTATCTTAATGAATATCTAAATATATATATTAGATTGTTCGATGTAGGGTATTGGTTAACAATTATGACTGAGTAGTAAGTTCGATCCTCACTTGGCGGCCAATACTTTTGGCCTTGTGCCACATCTAAATGACGCTTAGAAAATCGCTCTATGTTAGGTTGTTCGGGAAATAATGTCCGATTTTAGAATCAGCTTTTATTCTTGAATTTATCTGTTTTGTTTAAATCAGTCAGAATATAAACCCTGGATATCTTTACTATAGCTGCCATCCAGTTACAAGTGATTTATGCCTTTACGATAAAAGTCTTTGAGGTTTGAATGCCAAGTAATACAGTTTATGCATCGTTACAACGAAATGACTTTTGGCTTAAAAGATGTCAAAATGATGGGAAAAGTCGTAGTCAGTTGGAGAGAGATCAGCATATGTTGTTAGATGGTTTCCAGGGGAAGAACTTGCTCCTCATTTGAGCGGCCTTGGAACAGTGACAGAAAAATCCCAATTCGAACAGAGAAAATGTTTGATACAAGCCAAGTAAAGATAGAATACATGGTCATTTGATACGACCTTCTTATGGCATCAAATATGCTAGATATAGCCACAGACATAACAAGGCAGCTACATATTTCAACGGGAAGATATGCAATAAGCACTAAATCGAAATCACTGAGAGATGGTATGAGAACCAACGAGACATAGCTACCCAAAATAACGATGTAACTATCCTCTGGGACATGCCAATTCAAACTGACAGGGAAATAAAAGCCAATGGACCTGATATTATCATAAAAGATAAGGAAGTGTATGCTTATTGACACAACCGTACCATCTGAGAAAAACACCTCCATGAAAATTATCCAGAACTTGTCCAAATATAAGAACCTGAAGGTGGAGATTAACAGGATGTAGGGAATAAAGACAGAGACTATACCAACAGTGATCGGAGCTCTGGGTCTCGCGAGAAAAGGAATGGAAAATTTTAAAAATGATGTCTCAGGTAGCATCAACGTACAAGTTGCTCAGAAGATCGCCCTACTAGAAATATGCCCTATACTAAGAAAAGTGCTATCAGTTAAATGACAACTTTTCTATGGGGCCTAAGGGCCATAGTTTAGGCTCGGCTGTACAGGATACAAAGCAGAAAGCATAATATACACAAATAATAATAATAGTAATAATAATAATAATAATAATAATAATAATAATAATAATAATAATAATAATGGCAGTCCCTGCTGACTGCAATGTATCTTTGAAGATATTCAAAAAGTTGTCAAAATACAAGGACCTTGAAATAAAAATCTCGAAAATGTGGCATATGGGAACATCAACAATCCCTGTTGTAGTTGGAGCCCTAGGACTGGTTGGAAAAGATTGCAGTAGACTAATTGAAGAGATTCCTGGAAGTCCATGCCTCAAGGAGATACAAAAAATTGTTCTGACAAGTACAGCCCACACTTTACGAGGGGCTTTATCTATGTAATTTAGTAATTTAATTCTTTTTTTTTTTTTTTTGTCAGTGGAAAGTGTCATGACGCCATTTCTAACCTTAGGTCCCTGGGCGGAACATGGAAAGAAATGTGTAAACGGCAGAAATCAAAGATAATAATAATAATAATAATAATAATAATAATAATAATACCGGATATTATCATAAAAAACAAGAAATTCCGGAAGTGTATGCTTAATTGACATAGCAGTACCATCTGAGAGAAACATCTCCATGAAGATTATCAAGAAATTGTCCAAATACAAGGAATCGGAGATCAAAATTAACAGGATGTGAGGAATGAAGACTGAGACTGTACCAATAGTAATCGGAGCACTGGGCAATGTGAGAAATGGAATGGAACATTTTACTAACAATGTCTCTGGTAACATCAATATAGAAGTTGCCCAGAAGATCGCCCTACTAGGAACATCCCATATACTGAGAAAATCCTATCAGTTAAATGACAATTCTTCCATAGGGCCTAAGGACCATAGTCTGGTCCCAGCTCTACCGGATACAAAGCAGGAATCATAACATACACAAAAGATGATGATAATAATAATAATAATAATAATAATAATAATAATAATAATAATATGTAATTTAATTTTTTTTTTCTTTTTTTTTTGTCAGTGGAAAGTGTCATGACGCCATTTCTAACCTTAGGTCCCTGGGCTGGACCCGGAAAGAAATGTGTAAACGCCAGAAATCAAGGAAAATAATAATAATAATAATAATAATAATAATAATAATAATAATAATTACTGCATCAATTTCTGGGATGAGAAATTGTCATTATTTACTCTATTTATAAGCGGTATATTGTCCTCCCATTTGTTGTTTTTTATCACAACGTCGACAGGTATATTGATCCGAGTACAGGGAATTCTTTATTTAATCTGCTTATGTGCAGGGATATCTTATCTATCTTTTGTTCGCTCTGTTTCAACTGTACACACTGTTCGGGCCAGGTATTAAACTCAACATCAATCACAGCAAAAGAACTAAACATTTAATACAGGAGACAATTGTCTTCTATATTCTGTGGAGAATTTGGATCCTTAAACCTAACCTACATACTGATGACTGCCCATGCTTGTCATCGTTTTGCATTGCAAGCAGCCGGAGGGCGAAACGGTTGAAACGTCGTGATAACAACAACAAAGACAAGGACAATAGTCCGCTCACAAATAGTGTAAACAATAACAACCTTTGTGTTATTGTTTCTACGAGAAGAATCTGATATTGATTTACATTTCTTGCTTATTTTTGTTTTGTTTTCGTTTTACGAACACTTCCACATTCGACGAAGCATTCCACGTGAATACACAAGTTTAACCTTTCAGTGAGATGAGTTTTTCGTAATTCTAGAGGAAAGAATATGGTCGCCAGACAGGTGAGAGTCCAGTGCAGTGCGCCCAAAGCCCAGAACTGTCGACTTTGTTGATCGCCTTAAGATATCAAGTGTCATTTTGGTCGTCTTAGTATTGCATCGACAAACATTTCCCCAGAGCGACTAAAAAAGAAGCACCATCTTGACAGTCAAGCAGAAAGTTCATCCGAATAGGGAAACAAAATACTTTAATGATTTATGTCTGCTAAATTATCACTAAGAACAGTACCAATAAAATATGTTGCCCTAATATATATATATATATATATATGTGTGTGTGTGTGTGTGTGTGTGTGTGTGTGTGTGTGTGTGTGTGTATATATATATATATATATATATATATATATATATATATATATATATATATATATATATGTATGTATATATATATATATGCTCTTGAAAATATATTTTCAATTGAGTACTATGAACGACAAGCTCATTCTAAAAACAACAGTCAACTGCGTAAATCCGAAGCTCTTCAGTAAAATGAATGGAGCACTATGGCTGCTTTGCGTTTGTTTACGTTTGTAAAAACAACACGCTAAATTTGGGTCGCTCGCTTAGTCGGGTGAAGATGGCTTAGTGGTAGAAGCTCTGACTGGTACCAAGTCGGTTGTGTTTCGATCAGGGCGTTAGGTATATGGTTGTCTAGTTGCACTGAAGAGCTGTAATACAGCGTAACTGTACTGTGTGTGAATGACATTATATATATATATATTAATATGTCTTTTTTTTTTATTATAATCATCATAAGTTCACGGATAAATATCTCAGAATTGGTCAGTTAATTGTTTGCCATGCGTGATACAAGCTTAGACGATCATGTATCTTTAGATACATGAGTGACGAAGCAAATTCTTTTCCCCACAGTAGGTTGCTATTTTTTTCTGCTGTAGACCTGTTGCCATCCAATTCTGTGATGCTATTTAACCATAGCTGGGGGGAGAAGAAGATGTCTCATACCTTTCTCAACTGTATCAGCACGTAAGTGAATGTAATGGTACAAAACTGATAAGGATAGACAATGTAGATTTTTTTTCTTATTCCTTTCTTAACCAAAATATTTATAACATATAGGTTTTAAGTTGTAATTGTTAAAATAACCTACAATTGTAACAGAATATTTTAAAACTCGTTATTAAAATTTCTACTAAAAAATTTTACAATATAAAATAAGTTACCTCCCTTACATAGCGGTAAATTTTTGAATTAACAGAGCGCGTTCATGCGCGCGCACAAAATGCATAACTGTTAATTCCACTAATTTGTCTTAGCAATTCACCCCTGAAGATGATCTTGAATGAGATTGAAACTACTTGGCAAAATAAAAGAAATAAGAAAAACTACGTCGTCTTCCTTAATCAGCTTTTTAAGACCACAAAAGAAATTGTTCCGTGAATCTGAGATGATAAAATTAAAATAAATACATAATATGTCCAGGTTATTCAACCAAGAATGCATGAATGAATAAATGATACGTATATAAATATATATATATATATATATATATATATATATATATATATATATATATATATATATATGATATCGTTCTAACATTATCAGCTGATATGAAGTGGAAAAACTATATTGAATCCATTGCTAAGTTTGATGCTGAGAAAGTCGGATCATTATGGCGTGCTGGAGAGTTTTTCTCTCCAGAATCTATTTTGTATATTTTTATTTAGTTTACAGTTCGTCCATGCTTAGAATATTGCCACTAAATCTGGTCCGGTTCTCTATATATTTAGAGATTCTTAATAAAACATAAAGAAGAATCAGCAATATTATTAACCGTGACCTGGCATCTTGGTTTCAGTCATTTTTCAACTGTTGTAAATTTACTTCCCTGTGCCTTTTCTATAAATACTTTCATGATAATTATTCGGATTTCCACGCAACTTTCATCTTCCAAAATTTAAATGTAATGTCAGTCGCTATCCAATGTCTTCATTAATCTTCTTCTACCAAGGTTTCACCTAAGCGAATAGTCAGGGAATCCTTCCCTGACGATCTGCAAAGGTGAAACCTTGCTAGGTTTGTTTGGCTCTCTAGGTTTAACTATATATATATATATATATATATATATATATATATATATATATATATTAGTACATGTTTCGTTATATAGTTTTGACATGTTCTGTCAATTTATTTTTGATGTGATCCTTTCATACTCCCGAATAAGTATTTTGATGTCATCATTGAAGGACGAAAGAAAATTATTATTCATTTTTGCCAGAGACAAATTGTTGTGATATATTAAAGTTAAAATTCTTACAAATATACTGAGGAACGCTCCGCCAGTGCGTGGCTGCTGTAACCGCTTAAAGGGAGATAACTAAGTATGGTTCGGAGAGTTTTTTTTACGGAATGAGTAGTAAAAAGAGAAACTATAAGTGTAACCCATGACATTTCAAACTATCTAAAATACACATTTTAAAATATTTGCGGTGGATCCATAATTAATTTTATTAAGTTTTGATTTCAAATTTTTAATATAGATAGCTTCATGAATTTTTGCTTATGTTTATTCTTTTCGTGAAAACGTATATATATATATATATATATAGTTTTTGTTATATATGATAGACATATCACTCCCACTATCAACCTAACTTTATTTAACAATGAGACTAGCCCCGGTATTGAACATACAACTCTTTGTATCAAGTCACTGAACAAAAACTAGGATATATAAGTTAAAGAGCGATAACTGAGACATCTGGAAGAGGCATGGCACGTGTAACTAAAACAATCTATCCCTGGTAACAAAATGAAGGGTTCAAATCGAAATTCCAAACACCTGAAGAAGGCCGGAGCGTACAACGGCCGAAACGTCGTGAATATGGCAATAAAAAGGAGGACAGTAAGATACTAAATGAAAATTACATTGGAAACAAGGAAAAAATAATTATCTGTTATGTAATATGACTCCTCCTTTATGGTATGCTGGATATTCTCATACAGGGAGAAGAGACTCGGAGCAGCAGAAATGTGGTTCTACAGAAGGATACTGAGAATATTATTGACTAAATACTTAAGCAACGATGAAGTTTTAGGGAAAATGGAAAGAAGTCGGACATTTATACGTAGCCTCAGAGAGAGAGAGAGAGAGAGAGAGAGAGAGAGTTGCCGTCCTGAGTATAACGATAAACTGCATCCGCGTCCTGGGTAAGACGATAAACTATATCCAACAGCCCGTCCTGGGTATGAGGATAAACTACATCCAGGTTTTGGGTAAGACGATAAACTACGTCCAACAGCAAGACCTCTGATCTGGAGGTTTTGAGGAGCGTGGAACCACCTCTTAATTGCTGATGTTCCTAGGCCCATCCTGACGCGGAGTGGTAGTACCTGTTAGGGTCCCAGCTATGGACAAATAGTTACCCACCAAACTGGGGTCAAAACTCTATGAAAGGGTAAAAATAGATTTTAATACAAGAAATACCTTTTTTTAAATTGCCAGCAATACATTTTTGAAGAAAAAAATATTACCAAAAATAGATTTATGAAGGAAAAAAATATTACCAGCAACAAAAATTCTGTTGGCGTTAAATAACACCTTGAGGTTGATATGCCGTAAACTAAACCAAACCAAGAGAGAGAGAGAGAGAGAGAGAGAGTTGAACTAGGGGACGTAATGAGAAAAGTGGGGGTAGAAAATTTGACACTCAGTGGACATAAGCTACCTAACGAGGTAGGGTAAATGGTTGGCAGAACAAGAAACCAAGAGATATAAAAAGACAAACTTTACTAAGCGCTACAAAGGACAGGAAATTGTGGAGAGCCATGACCGCCCCCTCGTCCTGAAGTGACACGACACAGAAGAAGAATATATACGAGCAGGGGTTGAAAAATCTTGGCCGATACAATTTCCCCCAAATTTAACCAACTGACAAAACACTGTTCTCCCTATCTTTCTGTTTGCCTATAAATTGATTACTTGTATTTGTTACGATTTTGTTAATTTAACATAGAGTCTGTTATCGTATAATCATTGAAATGCCCTTAAACCGAAAGGACTCTTCATGCAACGAATTTGGCTTTCTTTCCAATGACTGACGTATTTTGGGGAATGGCTATCACGTATAGTAATCAGTGGCAGGTACTCTACTGCACCGAAGTGCAGAACCAGTTACAAAAGATAAGTGGACCATAAGAAGATGAAAGGAAAGCACAAAATGGAAAATGAGAAAAAATAGTCAGAGAATATTTGATGATGGAACAGATGATAAAAAAACGACGTTGAAGGAAAGATGAACGAATTCATTGACCGGGGGGGGGAATCGTTGTTAGATTGCAGATATTTGACAGTAGCTATTGTGTAATTATGACGAGGGGATTTCGAATCTATTTTTCTCGAAAAAATATGCATAAGGAAATGGTTAAAATCTTTCACATAAGTCAGCAGTTTTATAAATGAAACGAATTCATCTCGATTGTCCTGTTGACAAATATGGCGATTGCTATGGCTTGTTTCTTTGATGAAATTAATTGGAGTGTTTTATTATCCTCTTGGATGAGGAAAAAACGAATAGACAATTCTAGGGGATAATAAGTTCTTTATTTTGTGAAGTCGGTAAACAAGTCGTATCAGGAAGTCACATCTTTTTACTGTCGAAATTGCCAGATGTAACCGTAAGTTCTATTCTGGGATTCTTATTCACTTCTCACCTACGGAACTCACTTCCATTAAAACTTGGATCTTCAAGAATGTAAATGCAAAATCAATTGTCATCTGTTGTCTCAAATCGTGTTCTTGTAATCGTTTCTCCACAGTAATGTTTTATTGTGATCTATCATCCTTTGTGACGACAGACATCCTAGTGGCTTTATCACCTTGCTTGAAGTGAAATGATTAAAACAAGATAGATTGATAGATAGATAGATAGATAGATATGAATATACTGAGATAGATAGATAGATAGATAGATAATGAACAGATTCAGACAGATAATGAACATATATATATATATATATATAGATAGATAGATAGATAGATAGATAGATAGATAATGAACAGCCTGAGATGAGTAGATAGATATGAACAGTGATAGATAGATAGATAGATAGATAGATAGATAGATAGATAGATAGATATGAATAGACAGAGATAGATAGATAGATAGATAGATAGATAGATAGATAGATAGATAGATAGATATGAACATAGTGAGATAGATAGATAGATAGATAGATAGATAGATAGATAATGAACAGCCTGAGATGAGTAGATAGATATGAACAGTGATAGATAGATAGATAGATAGATAGATAGATAGATAGATAGATATGAATAGACCGAGATAGATAGATAGATAGATAGATAGATAGATAGATAGATAGATAGATAGATAGATAATGACCTTCAGAACGTCAAATGGATCGTCCCCTTCAGACATCTTAAATTCGGAGGTTTACGGTCACTTTACATGGAAACGCAGGTTCCCGTACGATCAGTGAATTTAAGCAACATCGTGCTTGATCAGTACCTAAATGAGTGACCTCCTGGGAATATCTGGTACTGTAAGATTGAATGTACAGATTGTGTACTGGATAATGGATCAGAATTGTTAATCGGACAGCGATGTTCCAATTCCCGTTGAGATCCTTATATTTACTTACGCGCAAATACGCTCGGGAAAAGTATGAATCTTCCGCAATTCTCTCCAGCTATGGATTAAATAGTAACACATGTAACAGTAACTCTTTATTATAAAAAAAAAGAAATTCTTAGATTCTAAAAAATTTTTCTGGCTTTAAATAACCTAAAAAAAGCTGTAGAAATCGAATCAATCAATCAATTAATTGCCGTCCTATTTATTATCTTTTTTTCCGGAGTAACTTTTTGACACTCTCGGTAGCTTCTTGTGTCTTAGTTGCATTATCACCCAGGGTCAACAGCCTTCGGAATACGCTGACAGCACCTCTGCAGAGAATTAAGACCCCCATCCGAATGAGGTGTTGTAGGTAAGAGAAAAACTAGGTCCTACGGCAAGGCCTCTGATCAGGAGCTTTTGAGGAGCGTTGAAATGCCTCTTAATTGCCTGTGTTACCAGGTTCACCCTGACCCGGGGTGGTAGCACCTGTTAGGGTCCCGACTATGGGCAAATAGTTAACCTCAAATCTGGGGTCAAAACAAAAAATAGGTTTTAATACCAGCAATACATTTTTTAAGAAAAAATTATTACGTGCAATACATTTTTTGAAGAAAAAATATTACCAGCAATACATATTTAAAAAAAAAATATTAAGGGCAATAAAAATCTTGGAGGCATTAAATAATCCATTGTGGTTGATATACCGTAAAACAAACCAGACCAAACCAATATATACTGAGATAGATAGATAGATAGATAGATAGATAGATAGATAGATAGATAGATACGTAGGTAGGTAGGTAGATAGATAGATAGATATGAACAGACCGAGACAGATAGATTGGAAGATAGATTGATAAATAGATACATGAATAGTTAGATAGATGAACAAACCCAAGTAGACAGATAGATAGATAGATAGATAGATAGATAGATAGATAGATAGATAGATAGATAGATAGGAAATACGACTAGCAATAAAATATGGCCGGCATTAAATCACCCATTGAGATTGATATGCCGTAAAACAAACCAAACCAAACCAATATATACTGAGATAGATAGATAAATAGATAGATAGATAGATAGATAGATAGATAGATATGAACAGATTGAAAGGAAGATATTCAGATAGATATGAACAGATTGAAAGGAAGATATTCAGATAGATAGATAGATAGATCGATAGATAGATAGATAGATAGGGACAGATTGAAAGGAAGAGATTCAGATAGATAGATAGATAGATAGATAGATAGATAGATAGGAAATATTACCAGCACTAAAAATCTTGTCGGCATTAAATAACCCATTGAGATGTTGATATGCCGTAAAAGAAAACAAACCAAACAGAAAAAAAAAACACCTTGTTCAAAATTAGATAATAGTAAATACCCATAATGCTTTGCTTCTACTATTCTCAATCTTCCGGCATCTTTTGAACGCAATATAAAAAAAGGAAGAAAAATACAGGTAAAAAAAAAGCAGGAAATAAAACTTTTCGATTTAATTTCTATGATAAGTTCGATTTCCTACCGTATTCTTCTGAGAACACATCGACATAGAATGTTGAAATATAATCAAGTGTTAAAAAAAAGTTCATATCAACTCATCTTGTAAGGGATCAATATACGCAAGAGAATCCATTTCTTTATTAACAGTGAAGTGTCATGGCTTCTTAGGATAGACAGTTGAGTGCATTCTTTTTTGTCATTGCCACCGTTTTGAATCCAGTGTTTTCTAAACCTAAACCGAGCTTCTCGAGACGCTGGAGATCTCTAGCTACTCTTCTATTTATCGTATAGTATGTTGAAGATGGGATGCGTTCAGACCATTCGAAAGGGCTTTTACCCTAAAGTTAGTACAACAGACGAACCCAGAATTCGATGTCGATTCCACATCGCAAACCGATGTCAAGAAACACATACATTCTTTAAATATATATATTAGAACTTTATTTCAATCCTTTATGAATTTCCGATTTTTAGCTATGATATCGATATATCGCCGCTCGTTCACATATTCCGTGGGGGAACTCAAGCATGTTTCCTTTACTCATAGGACTGTGCCCCCTAGAGCCATGACTACTATCCCCAAGCCGCTCCATCCAGAGAAGCCGAGTCTAGGTTGCAACCTCTTCGACACCGAGGCCCGTTAGTACAATTGATATAACTTTTGCCTGTCACTGTAACTGTTCGGGTTTCAATTCTCGGTAGTGGATGCGCACTGCTGATGTGTCTCAAATATAGGACGAAACGGCCGTCCAATGCTTTCTGCATTCTGTTTAGGTTTCTTCTAGACTCGATAAATTACTTTATATATATATATATATATATATATATATATATAGTACTCGCTTGGAAAAACCTTGCGTTTTTCGGCTTGTAGTAGAACAAACCAGTACCCAAGGTAAAATAAGAAATAAAAAAATGAACTTGAGGCGAAAACAATCGTCCAGAATTCAAGCTCAGAGTCCAAAGAAAAACAACCCTCCAAAATGAGTAAAAGTAACTAGTACACGAAGTAGAGCAAATCTAATATAAACCTAAAGAGCCAGGTAAACCTACCTAGATTTCACCACAACGGATCATCAGGGTAATACTGGCCAAAAAGGTAAAAAATGGAACAGAATATATAGTTTAAACCAAAAACAACCATGACCACGTGACAAAAAAAACGTAAAAATATATAAGGATAAACAGAACAATACCGATAAAAAAGCCTAAGGTTTCCATAGGTTCTACACAGAATAGTTTCAAAAAACGATACTATAACCACCTTAATAGTTTCAATAGTGAAACTTACAAACACATTACTACCTGGTCCTCTTATGTATGGAAGGTCAAACAAGAAGATAATAATGACTTCATTTTGAAATGGGAAATATTAAACAAAATGTCACAGGTATGAAGCAGGTGATAAATTTTGTTCCCTATGCACAGAGGAAGAGTTAGCTATTGCAAGCTATAAAAAACCCAATTTTATTAAATCTGAAATCGGAAATTCTTAGTATGTGTAGACATAGGAAACGCTGGTTGTTAGAATAGTTTATTTTTTATTTATTTATTTTTTGTTTTCTTCTTTTTTCTTTTTGAATAAAGAACGTAACCCCTAAAACCCGGTTGTTGAGTTTTACTATATTTTGTTTTTTTTTTTTATATAAAGATTGAGAGGCCATGGTACTGGCTATTAATATTGTGAAAATTGTTGAATTGCTTGTATTTTTCATACTGTACGAATAATTTTGTCTCTTGTCTACCAAAGCTCACAGTGCCCTATCATATATATATATATATATATATATATATATATATATATTTCATACTGTACGAATAATTTTGTCTCTTGCATTAAATTTATAAAAAAATTTGTTATTTTTAACCTATTGTTCTGAAAATTGAGTTTTATGTTTGTCTTTTTTGTGCTTATTTTTGTGTTTATATAAAAAAAGAAAACTTGGCATCATACGAAAAAAAGCATATTTTACTATGAATTTTTAAATCGTTTATTTTACATCGAGCACAATTATTATTGCTACCAAACTCATATATATATATATATATATATATATATATATATATATATATATAAGTGAACATTGAAGTGAACACTCAGATGCGACAGGCGGTTTCATGCTAGATGCTATCGTCAGGCCGCAAATGTTGGATTTTCTCGACTATTTATAGATATGGGGCAGTGGTGCATTGTGGCTAATCTATTCTGGCGGTTATTTTTGGGAGTGGCTTGTTTATTTATTTGTTTGGGTTAATTTTTTTTTTTTTTTTTTCATTTTCATTTTGTATTATTTATTCTTTTCGGTTTTTGATGTTTTATTAAATTAGTATAAAAATTGGGTGTGGGGATTTGCAAAGGTCGCTTATTTATTAGTTTGTTTTGGTCTTGGAAGATAATTAAAGCTATTTATTTGTCCAACGTTTAGATTGCTTGCCGTAGTCTAATCTGTTATTTTGTCGAGGGTGACAGTTTTTAGTTTATTTATTTATTCTGATTGATTATTTCTACTTGTTTTTGCTTATTTATGCTTATTTGTATTATTATTAACGGTTATTTTAGCGGGGACGATTTGTTACTCTGTTCTTTTATTTATTTATTCATTTGGATTAATTTTTTATTTAGTTATTTTTTTATTTTGTGTATTTTTATTTACTCTATTTGTTTTGCGATTTTTGAGTGACGTAGTAATGTTTTTTTTATCGTTATATAGCAGTTATAGCTATTTTACGTCAAATTTTTAGATTGGTTGTTGTAGTCTATTCTAATTTTATTTTGGGGATTAATTTGTTTATTATTATTTACTTTATTTATATATTAGGGTGATTATTTTTACTTGTTTTATATGTATTTTATTTTTATTTATTCTATTTCATCTGTTATAACGGGGGTGGTTTGTTAATTTGTATATTTTTTGTATGAGTTAATTTATTTTATTGTTTTTTATATTATTTTGTTTATTTTTATGTATTAATTTCATTTTTCGATCTTTAAGTAACGTAGTAAAAATTTGTTTTCATGTCTGCATTCTGAGACGAGCTCAGATCGTTGATTTAGTAATTTATTTTGGTCTGGGAAGGTAATTATAACTATTTTTCCTCCAAGCAAAGTTTGCAGGTTTTTGATTGATTGTTTTAGATTGATGATCTTTTCCTTTTTTCTATGATATTTTTGGTGTGATTTGTGTTTTGTTTTTAATTTCCCTGATATACATTGTGCTGTTCACGTATTTGCTATTTGTGAAAGATATTTTGTGTGTATAGTTTCTTTGTTTCCAGGGTCCTTCAGTTACTCCTATGTATACTTTTTCTCATTATCTAGTGATTTTACTGTGGCTTACGTAGTTTTGTAAGCAATTACCGTATAAGGGACATTCATTCTTTATTCTGCAGTTATATGTGGGTTTAATTTGTTCAGGTGGTTTGTTGATAGTTTTCCTGTTGTACTTTTTATTATTTGTGCCATGTTCTCGGTGCAACTGTAGCTGATTTTTACAGTGTTTTATTGAATATTTTGTGTAGAGTGCTTGATTCCGGGAAGTATTTTTTTAAGAGTTTGAAGAATAATTTACCTACGTTTTTTTTTTACATTTTTGCTGTACGGTGGGTTGAACCACATGGTATTTCTCTTCCTGTTGGCCTTTCTTGTGTTCTGTGGTGAGTATGTCAGTGTTGGCAGGAATCCAGTATCTTTTAGGGCTGTTCCGTAGTCTTTCTTAGCTTCGTTAAATATGGTTTTATTGCAAGAATTGTCGGAAAATCCTGCGGTTAATATGTATATATATATATATATATATATGTGTGTGTGTGTGTGTGTGTTTAATGGAATATGTCTAGAAAAGACAATAATATATATAAAACAATGAACTGTTTTATATATATATATATATATATATACATATACATACATACATATATATATATATATATATATATATATAAATTTCGTGTTTCAGCAAGTAGTCTTTGTCGTCTTCTTAAAATTTGTCGTCTATCATATAACCAAGAGTATTTTCAATATATATATATATATATATATATATATATATATATATATATATATATATATATATATATATCATTAATAGAGTTTATTTTTCAGGGCGACTTATTTTACCACTTCAAACGTTATTTTTTAGCGGATGCCCTATTTATGTAGACGGTCCGTTTTTGAAAATTGTTTATTTCATCTATCGGCCTGTGCACCCAAGAAACAAAACGTGAAAAACAAAGAAACACTAACATGAAAGCAAATAGGAACTTGCTTCACTGTTCTCCGTAGCCGAAGGGTCAAAGCACCTCAGGCAGTGGTTTTTGATGCCAAATAGGACGCAGGTTCGGCAATCACATTTTCATTATTAAGTTTTTAGGAGTGCACAGGCCGGTAGACAAGACTTTTAAAAATCAGAACGTCTACTTCCATAATAGAATACCCTAAAACTAAGATTTGAAGTGATATATATATATATATATATATATATATATATATATATATATATATATATATATATATATATATATATTCTAATTAGTTTTTAGTGGTATTTATCAATAATTTTTTTTTCGTGTCATTTCCTCTTTAGCCAGCTTAGACTGAAGATCCGTTTAGGTGAAACCTATGCTATTTAGGATTTATTTCATTTATCCCACCTCTACTTACCGTATTGAGCACACTACGTTTTAGCTTTGTTATTCGCTTGGGTTTTTCTTTGGACTAAAAAATTAAGGCACTGGACGATTTATTTCGCGCTGTTCCGTTGTTTCTAGTTCTTTCTTTTTTTTTCTCGGGTACCAATTTATTTGGATATACTTACAAGTTGTGCTATCCAAGGTTTATCAACAACAATTTCAATAATTTATATACTCGACTCTCCCGTCGAATTCGACGTATGAGGTTCAAGCAGATCAGTTCCCAGGAAACCGACAGTCAGACTACAGCACATGAGATTTGATTATAGTGGTGAAGGTTTCGTGCAGGACCATCCACACTTTTTGAAGGGCCGAATACAGAGACCTGGTGCACTACGTGTCACAAGGTCCCCAAACGACCCTCCGCAGGTTTTTGAATTCAGAGTTGTCCTTCTACTAAGCCATTTGCTATCCAAGGCTATAGAACCCAGTCTGTCCTGCTATTTACCCATAGCAGGAGGGAGAAGAAGAGGATTTACACCTTTCCAAGGGTATTAGCACGTAATATATATATATATATATATATATATATATATATATATATATATACAATTTAATTTAAAGAAAAACAGACCACTTTAAGGCTCCATCGTAATAATTTATTTCGCCAGAGAATTTTATTTTTTCTCTGAATCTTCAGACTTCACTCTCAAAAAATGAAACGAAAAATGAATTTAAAATTTACACTTTTGACGCGCAGTATTAAGCTTATATAATTTGACATAGAAGGTGATGAGGAATAGTGTGAGAGACATGGTCGAGTTTAGATGGAGAAGGGGGAGTTTTGAAATTTATTTTTATATTTCTTTTTATTATAATACTTAATATTGAGGAAGGAGGGGTTAAGGATCAGACATTGACCTATTTTATCGGTCAACTCAACGGAAATGATATGGGAAAAGGAAAAGGAGAAAAAAGGGAAAAAGAAAAAGGGAAAAGATTAGAGATCTACGCAGAGTTTTTGAAGGAAGAAGAGGGGTGCTCTAGCTCTAGCAATTTAGATAAAAAAAAAACAGATTTTAACGTTTGATAGTAATTTAAATGTTTAAAAACATCACAAAGAAAATAAATTTAATGCTTGTTATATATATATATATATATATGATATAGACATCTTTTTTATAATAATCCTTTCGAGTTCTCTAATTACCATCTTTGTGTTAAGTTGTAAATCCATCAAGGAAGGCGCCTTATTTTTTGTTAATCTACGTATTTTCGACTCCCTCCAAGATCATCCACAGGGGTGAATTGCGAAGACAAACTTTATGTAAATGTGATCGTTATGCTGATGATTTCGTTAATACAAGCGAACGCACTCTGATGTAATTATTTTTTTTAAATTAACCGTTGTGCATAAGATGTTTTGTAAACAAGCGTTCCCAGTACAAGGGGGATAACCAGAGAGTGTAAACTGGAAAATAGTGTTAAATGTCAGTAACTGAAATGCATTTTAAAATATTGCTACTATACTCATAATAAATTTCGTTCACTGTTGGTCGCTTGATTTTGTTATAGAGAGCCTCGAGAATTCCATGCATTTGTTTATTATTTTTATGGTGTAATATACTGGTGTTCTCAAGAATTATTTTCCTGCATTGTGAGGGTGGGGTAGTAATGTGTATTTAAATTTTGCGCCATAGATAAATGGAGTGTAAGTCGTCATAGACATAATATGTCCATATTATTTAATGCAACATGCTTGAAGGTAGATATGTGGAACTAAAAATAGATAGATAGATATGAACAGACTGAGATAGATAAATAGATACGAACAGACTGAGATAGATAGATAGATAGATAGATAGATAATGAGCATGCTATGATAGATAGATAGATAATGAGCATGCTATGATAGATAGATAGATAGATAGATAGATAGATAGATAGATAGATAGATAGATAGATATGCATAAAAATCAACACTGCACATTAACAGTCCGTGTTATGCTTCAAGCAATTTTCAGAATTATGTCACTACCTCTTTCCCGAGTTCTATATAAGTATTCCAGTGACGGGTTTAGCGGAAGTTGCGCTAGGAGGAATCGAACCTTGCATCAATCACTAAGGTATCTGGGTGCGTGTCTAATTCTTCCAACCGTGCCAGTATTTTCACGCATAGTCTGTCTTACGTGTAATTAAAATGACTAAATAAAGTGCTCAATACACTAAGTAGAACAAACCTAATTAAACCTAAAGAGCCAGACAAACCTATCAAGGTTTCCCCTACGCGGATCGTCAGCACTCCCTGACGATCCACGTTGGTGAAGCCTTGTTAGGTTTGTCTGGCTCTTTAGGTTTAATTATATATATATATATATATATATATATAAAAGAAAAAAAAAAAAACTTTTACAAAAATCCATCGCTGAAAGAATTTCGCGCCTTTCAGGGCTGACCACCCCCCACAGAACTCTGTTCGGCTGATCAGATTTCTGGCCAATATTTTCCCGTTCTAAGGCCAGCCTACGCAGTCTGTAACAAGTCTTAGTGGTCGCATATATTTAATATTTTATGCTACAATGCAACTGAAAAAGGCCAAAAATTGTCTTTTTGTTCCTTTAGCACATTTTAAAATGTTTAACACATAACAAAAGAGCTGGCCTTCCTTCTTTCTCTTGTGTACGGATGTAAACTAACTTTTAACTCCAGTTCTTTGAGAGTATTCGTCATTACTTTTGTTTCATGATGCAGGAGAAAAACCGTTTCTTCCAGCACTTCTTTTATCGATATAACAGGCGAAACCACAAGTAGAAAAAGTGAAAACGTTTTGTTGCGAAAAAAAAAAATGTATTGAACATTCCAACTGTTCTTTCTTCATAGCCAAAACTGAATGAAAGCCGCCATTTTCTGTAGAAGCCGAGAAAGGCAGTCGACTTCGGCGTTTTTATTTTCCGTTACCTTCCATAACACTTCAATGCACAGATGTGAGACTTTTCTAGGCCTTTCTAAATTTAAACTCGTTTTGCACATGATAGCATTTTGTAGTGTTGAAACTAAAAGGGAAAGTTATCGAGACAAAGACATTGTACCAACGTTCGGTTGAATTTATCAAGATAAAGCGAATTTGAGGATAAATCTAATTTTAATTGCTTGTTGTTTTTTTTATTATTATTATTACAAGTAGGCTGGCTACCTCGACGTATTGTAATGATTAGCAAGCTTATCTCGCTAGAACAATTTTGAATGAGTAGTGAGTTCAATCCTCACTGGGTGCCCCATACTTTCGGCCTTGTGACACATCAAGGCTAAGCTTGGAAAATTGCAGGGAAGTTTTATTAAACAAAGATGTTTAAACGTTCATTCAATACTATTATCAGATATCAAAATTCCCAAAGTATAGCTATTTTAAATTTATATAATATAATAATTAGCGTTGCTATTATGTGTTACAGAAAAAATAGCGCTTATTTGCCCGTCTTAATTTCTAGGGAATAGGACTTTTTTGCGCCGCTGATTCGGCGTGGCCGATTCGATATTGAAATTTTTCGCCAGAGGACGATTAGGTGTCATATTACTACTTCGTCGTTATAGCCGAATTTGCTTTCTCTTTCTCCCCCCTCTCCCCCTCTCTCTTTCTCTCTTTCTCTCTCTCTCTTCTCTAGTAGTCAGATTAGTACTTCGTCAAATTTAAGAAAAAGAGTAGTTGGAGGCATTTTTATATTTAAGATAAGAATTAGTTGGAGGCATTTTGAAATTTAAGAAAAAATGTGTAGTTGGAGGTATTTTGAAATTTAAGAAAAAATGTGTAGTTGGAGGTATTTTGAAATTTAAGAAAAAATGTGTAGTTTGAGGAATTTTGAAATTTATGAAAAAAGAATAGTTGGAGGAATTTTTATATTATATTTCCAGTGCAGTTTCATATTTTTCAGTCATCAAAGCCCTTTTATTCCAAAATGGAAGTAAATATTTTATCAAAATGTAGAAGAAACAAAGTTATACACGATGTATACCTTTTTTTTATTTTTCATATAAACAGCAAGAGGAATACTGAATTAAAGTTTTGACGATGTGAACAGAAAGATCGATGTAAAGTGAGATTACATAAATCCTATTGAATTCCTGAAGAGTGTTGTTAATAATTACGAAATGAAGAATTTCTAAGATTAAATTAGAATTAGTAAATTAGATTTACTAAGTTTTTTAATTTTGTTTGAAATACAATATTTTTAATTTAAGTTTTTAATTTACATAATTCATTAGTTATTTTAATAGGATCCTTAATTTCCCTAAATGAATAAAAAGTCATATTGAAAGTTGGATGTTTTCAATGCTTTTATCCTTTTCTTTTTAGGAAGGAGGGGGGACTTCGGTCAAAGAGAGTGATGTCGAAACAGTCTGACGCCTAAACGACTGTGCCGAATCGTACAAATATTTTCTGACGCCAAATGGGCGACGTCGAAATGTACCAAAGCCTAATTTTTAACTTGTGACAGTCGCTTTCTTCCTGATTTTCAATTCAATGCTATAATAAAATCATATTCACTGGATTATTATTATGTAATTATTTAAAATCCAATTCTGTAGCAAAAATAATCATCAAAATTCTACAAAGTACATATAATAATCCTATTTTCTCCTGACGCTATAGTTAGCTCCTGACCAATGACAGTCTATTTCTTTCTGATTTTCAATGCTTTTCTACAGTTAAATTTAAACAATGCATTTAAATTTTACAAACCTATTTACTTATAAATATATTTATATAAGAAATCTTTTGTTGTAATATTTATTTTAAATATAACTTTCTTCAGGAAAACACACATAAACTTATGTATAAAGATTGATTTGTAATAATAACAATTATAATAATTATTATTATTAACGTTCTGTCACTACCAAACACGATAATGGCATCATTATCTTCCAGAAATACGCTGATCGAAATTTACTTGGCGAAACATAATTTTGTCATATATATATATATATATATATATATATATATATATATATATATATATATATGTTAGTACATAAAAATTCAAATTTACTTCAATCCCGGTATATAGACTAAATCTATACACCGAGGTTGAAGAAGACTGATGAAGTTTTGTCGGTTGAAATAGGTCAGTTTTGGATTCTTTTAATGAAATTTATTTGCTCTGTAATAATAATAATCATTGTGTCTTAGTGGCTTTACTGCCTTCCATGTGGTGATAACGATTAATATATATATATATATATATATATATATATATATATATATATATATATATATATACGTGTGTGTACACACACACACATGCACACACACAACACACACACACACACACACACATATATATATATATATATATATATATATATAAAATTAACCCCATTTTCGCCATAACATATCTTGACAAGACACTGCCTTCTGCTCTTTCAAGTTATTACATTTTCTAATAAAAATTTTACAATATAAATTAAGTTACCTCCCATACATTGCGGTAAATTTTTGAATTAGCAGAGCGCGTTCATGCGCGCGCACAAAATGCATAAGTGTTAATACCACTAATTCTTTGTCTTAGCAATTCACCCCTGAAGATGATCTTGAATGAGATTGAAACTACTTGGCAAAATAAAAGAAATAAGAAAAACTACGTCGTCTTTCTTACTCAGCTTTTTAACAGCACAAAGAGATTGGTCCGTCAATTTGTGATGATAAAAATTAAAATAAATGACATATGTCTATATTATTAAACCAAGCATGCATGAATTAACACATGCTATATATATATATATATATATATATATATATATATATATATATATATATATATATACGTGTGTGCGTACACACACACACACACACACACACACACACACACACACACACACATATATATATATATATTAACTGCATTTTCTCCATAACATGTCTTGACAACACACTGCCTTCAGCTCTTTCGCGCTTTTAGTTAGTTCTATTTTGGCCACGTGATTGAGGTTTGGGCTTGATTGTGCCAGTTTTTTTTTTATACTGCTGTTACAGTGTAAACATGGACACTCCGGTAGAAGTGTGCACAAAGCAAGTACAAAGAGTATCGATCCGATTTTTCTGGTCGGAAGTTGTGTCAGGGGCTGGAATGTATCGGAGGCTTTTTTAGTTTTTTTGACAATTTTAATAGTGAATAGTTAGCCGACACCTGAATAGGTGCCTCGTTCTTCAGGTTTTGTGCCACAGCCAAGCTCCGTTTCTGAATTATCTCGTTACCTCGTGGTTGTGATTTTATTGTTAGCATGATGGTCCCACGGATTCTTGTGGATAATTCCGATGTTGCTGATTAAATAAACAATTCTTTATTCATAAATATTTTAATAAGGCTCCCTCTATCTTCAAGACGATCTTGCCACAGCTTGAAATTTAAACTTGGCATCTGATTTAAAAAAAACAAAACAAAAAAGACAAGAAAAAAAGGCAATTAATGTTAATAAACTTTCCCAGAGAAGAAATCTTCATATTCCTTAATCTTTCATCTTCTGCATTAACACATAAAGAAGAAAAAAAAAGCTTGCTTGTGTTCGCTCTGGTTTTTATCGTCATTTTTTTCTCTGTGCACACTATAAATTTTGAAATCGAATTCATGGCTGACGTCAAAACAGAAATAAAAAAAAATATAAAACAATCTGCTCAATACAAAATTTAAATTGAAGTCTTCGGTTTTTTTTTTATGCAGATACGGCGACAAATTTTATTCAGTTTTCTCACATCTATAAAAAAAGAAAATGTCGTTCATGAAAAAAGAAATTTCTGCTTCGTGTGAAACACAATCATCCATTGTTTTACCGTTAAAAAAATGCTGAAATATTCTTTCTTAATTAGAAAGCTCGTTGCAAACACGAATCCATAAAGAGTTCTTGCCATCATTGTGGACAAATATTTGCGACATACATAGCGAAAAAAGTACTAAATACTTGAGAGCAGTGCCTTGTGTCTGACTTAGGCAAGATTTTATTCCTGAAACGCACCTTGATACAGGGACATCGCATTAAGTGAGAATCGAACTCAATAACCAGTACTAAGGTTCAACTTGAATACAACGTTAACCATTTTCCCACGTCGAGGAAATTATATATATATATATATATATATATATATATATATATATATATATATATATATATATATATATAGATAGAGAGAGAGAGAGAGAGAGAGAGAGAGAGAGAGATCAATTCGGTGCAATCTTAGTATAGTTTGACGCAAGGCCACAACTATGGAGCATCCAATGAGGATCAAAACCACTACTCAGTAGTCAGAATCAATCAGATTATCCTTTTAGTTTGGCACAAGGTCATAATTATGGAGCCCCCAGTGAGTATTGAAAGCACTGCTCAATCATAAAACGTCAAATGGAGATGCTCGTCATCCAGTACCACATACAGAGTTTCCCTATTGTAATTTACTAAGCTTAAATTCAATAGCAGTAGACTGTCCTGGGTAAGACGATAAATTACATCTGGCAGCAAAGTCTCGGAGGTTTTGAGGGGCGGGGCACCACATCTTAATTGTTGTTGTTCCTGGATCCACCCTGACCGGGGTGGTAGCACCTGTTCGGGGGCCCAGTTATGAGCAAATAGTTGACTCCCAAACTGGGGTCAAAACACTGTAAATGTGTAAAAATAGGTTTTATTAACAGCAATACATTTTTGAAAATATATTACGAGCAATAAAAATCTAGTCGGCATTAAATAACCCATTGAGGTTGATATACCGGAAAGCAAAACAAACCAAACCAAACCAAAAGGAGTAGATAGGTTTGCCTATCGCCCTGTTCACGCACCTCCCTGGTCTTTTGAACAGGAGTAGATTTTTATTCCTTGTTTCCTGTTTAGGATTAGGTTTCCGGTTCCCTCCTAAAATCGTCCCATTCTTTTTCACTTCTAGTCGCCCCTTTGCCTCCTCGTGCCATTATCCCTTGCTTTGAGGAAACTGATTAAAAAAATAATTTGGCGCAAAGTTACAAGTATAGAGCGACCAGAGAGAGTCTAAGTCATTGCTCAGTAGTAAGGTTATTTCTATTGGCTCGTTGACCGTTACTCTACTCTGATGTATCCTGTTTATTAAGCTTAGCTTTGGATGACACAAAGTGACAAATATAGAACCTCTAGTGAGGATTGATCTCACTGTTCAGTAGTAAATATCAACCAGATATGCTCGTTAACCATTACCACATCCAGAGATTCTCTATTGTAATTTATTATGCTTATCTTAATTTTCCAGAGGCTGTAAGTATGGAGAACACACTGGGGACTCGACGAGCTACTCTTCTGTAACGTTCTACCATATTATCTCCCCGCCTATATTAATGTTATAAACGCGTTTTAAGTTGTAAAGTATTGGATAATTCTGTCTATGTTGCTTAGATGGGTATTGTAACTATTCACAACTGTTTCGACCGTTGTAAGCTTCGGCCTTCGTCAGGGGATTAGAATCTAGATTGTTCCAGTTACACGTGCCATGTCTTTTCTGTATAACTCAGTTTTCACGCAGTAGTGGTGCATGAAAGGGTGCTTCCTCGATCTCTACGGAGCTCTTCAAGTCCAGGATCATCCGTTTTCCTACATATCCTCATAATCTGCACTTACTTCCCACTCCTGGATCTATGAAACAAGCTCATTTAACTAGAGTGGCTCTTAGGCCATGTACTGAGTGACTAATAGTCTAAAAACTGTGTTTCGCAGGTGATTTCTCCTTCGCTAGAGCTTGAGTAAATGTATGGCAGAACAGGACTTTTCAAGAGATATCAAAATATCTATTAAGAGTTACAAACTATAAGAAATTGTGGAGAGTCTGATTCCTCAACGTCATGAACGGATATGATGCAAAGAAGAAGAAGAAGAAGAAGAAGAAGCTAATGATAAATGTTGTAGGGATCAATTGCTGTCTACTATAAAGAGTTTGATATTCCCTGAAATAGTCATTTAAAGAGAGAAACGTAAGAGAAAAAGGAGAAGTGGAGAGAAACGGGGGAGTGAAAGAAGTGAGCAAAGGAAGTACAAGAGATACATATAAGTAAGGAAAAAAGAAAGAAATAAAGACAGCGAAAGAAAGAAAAAAGAAAGAAAGAAAGAAAGAAAGAAAGAAAATTCAATTTAATTAGAAAAGAAGAAAAAGCAGCGTTCGTCTCCGTGTTTCATCCTACTTGTGATAATTAAACTTGTCAAACTGTAGCAAAGTCGGTGCCTGTCAGTATTTAACGCTGCAAGCAGTTAAATACAGAATGAAAACCGAACGGGTCGACACGTGTATTTCAGTGAAAGTTTGACAAATTCATTTGAATTCTTTGGTCACATTCTGAATGTAAATGTAAATCTATGCACACATGTCCTATATGCAAACCTACATATCCATATATATATATATATATATATATATATATATATATATATATATATATATATACTATGCCAGAATCATGTTTCCTCTTATTAAAAATGATCTTGCCCTCTCTAACTTTCTAACTTTCTGTTCTACAGTAACAAAATGCTTCACAGGTTTCAAGTACGATTTGTTTTAAGTCTTTTTTCACAGCTTTTGGACTGTCATAGGTAAATCTACTCTCTCATGTGCCAAACGTTTTATGGATTTAGTCTTACACACACACACACACACACACATATATATATATATATATATATATATATATATATATATATGAAAAAATATGATTTTAAGTCATTCTATATTCATTGGTAACAGTGCTCAGTGTAACATTGCGAATGTAAATATAAATCTACGCACACATGCCCTATATGCACACCTACACATCATATATATATATATATATATATATATATATATATATATATATATATATATATATATATATATATTCTATGCCAGAATCCTTTTCCCTCTTATTAAAGATGATCTTCGCTCTCTCTAATGTTCTAACTTTTTGTTCTGCACTGACACTGTACTTCACAGGCTTCAAGTACAATTTGTTTTTCAAGTCTTTTTTCACAGTTTTTGAACTGTCATAGGTGAAACTGCTCTCTCATGTGTCAAACGTCTTATGGATTGAGTTGGATCTTTATTATATATATATATATGAGAAAAATATAGTTTTATGATATTCTATATTCATTGGTAACAGTGCTCAATATTATGGATTGAATGTATGTAATTATAAGTGTCGTCACCTAGCAGCCAGGGGACTGTTTCATACTGGAACGCAATCTTTAGATAATCAGAAGACTTCGTTTAAACATGAAATACCCCAGGTTTACGGTATTGAGCCTGTGGCGTTTTCCATCTTCAGTTATTTAATAAGACTATATTAGTTTTCGCACAAACCAAAAATATAGGTCATTCATAATGACCAGTTTTTAAAGGCATTGATTACATAAACAATTTCAGCGGGGAATATCTTTGTATGACGCCGTATTATCGAAATATCTCATTCCTTGCTTACAGGAAACATTGTTGCATTTACTGCCTTCAACACCACCTAAAAATATCTTGAATCAATATCCAGTTCCATGACAGATTAATAACACCCAAGAAAAAGAATTTTTTATTCAGACATCACGCCATCTGTTCGACGTTATTTATCGCTTCCAATGCCTCTTCTCTCTGTGAAATCTCTTTAATCAATATCCTCTTCACTACCAAAGTAAGAAGAACTAGGATAAAGAATTATACTGTCAGACTTTAGATCAACTTTTCCAGCTTATTCAGCTACATCTACTGAAGTTGGTTCACTGTGTCGGCCCAAAAAATCTTTCTTGTCAGAGTCCATTCTACCATTCGTCCGTGCATAGAATACTACTGACACATCTAGCCTAGTGCTCCCGCTGTTCATCTCGAGGTTCTTGAAAAAATCCGAAGAAGGATCTGTAATGTAATCGATCCTGACTTGACATCTCGATTTCAGTCATTCTCACATAGACGTGATGCGGCTTCCCTCTGTCTTTTCTACACATATTTTCTTGGCAACTGTTCTGATGAGCTTTTTTCCCTGCTGCCCCGACTACATCGATTTAAGCATGCTACTAGATTGGCATCTAGGTACTACCTGTTTACTGTTGGAATACCTAAATGCAACTACTACTTCTACTTCCACGGTTTCTTTCCTTGCACTACCCACCCGTGGAACTACCTTCCCTTTAGTTGCTTCCCTGATAACTAGAATCAAAATTTTAAATGCAATGTCAATTGCTATCTTTTATTATCTGGCATCCTGTTAATCTTTTGTCCTTTCCTGTCTTCCCTATTGTTATGGCCCGGTTCCTTGTACCACGGTGATAGTCCAGGGTAGATCCAATAAAGAAGAACTTAAACACAGGTATGGAATAACACAGATATATTACAAACAGGAATATATACAGAGAAGTAGAAAGTGTTAGTATGAACAATCAGGTTTAGTAGAGAGAACAATGTAGTCTCGACCAGTATCACTATTCCAATGTCTTGCAGTAATTGTTTGAACGCGACTCTGTTTCGGACTGCCTCTGACTCGACTCTTGACTCGACTTGAACTACTGACTCCTCTGAGGCGCAGTATTTATTAAGTATGGAATAGTCCATTATTATTATTATGGGTAAGATCCCATAACACCTGTTCTCAGTCTTTTCTCTCAATTTCAACCTCTGCAAACCACTGTGTACAAGTGGCATCCTGTCTTGCTTGTGGAGAGATGATTTAAAAAAGAAGAAAGATGCATTTACTCCCTACGATTTGTCTTGAATCAATATCCTATTCATACCAAGACAAAGAAGTTGTTTATACAAACTGTTCTCTCAATCAGTTTAAGGCCAACATTCCTTTCATTGTTAACATCAACGAATTGTCTTGAATCAATCTCCAATTCACTGATAGGTTAGGAAGACGAAGGAAAAAGAAATTTCAACACGAGATGTCCTCTCAACTGTTATAAGACAAACATCGTTTTCACTTCGTTCATCAATACATACGAAAGGTCTAGAATCAATCGCCAATTCATTGCACCCAAGACAGAGTAATTACTTCACGCGATGTCCTTCCAACCGATCTAAAAGAAATATGGCTTCCACTGTTTTCATCGATATCAACAAACTGTATTTGATCTCTATCCGATTCGCTGCTAGAGTGAGAAGGCCCAAAATAAAGACATCTTAGCACAAAACGTCCTGCCAACTGTTCCAAAAAAGCATTATTTCACGAACTTTATATATATATATATATATATATATATATATATATATATATATATATATATATATATATATATATATAATATAATATAATATAATATAAATAAAAGGCTCAATAACTAATATCCCATGGTTATAATTTTGCACACTGAATCAATCGTAATCACGATCCAAATCAAAATTCAAAAAGAAATCGGAAAATATAACTCCGGCCAAAACTTTAGTGAGAGTGTATGTGGGGACTGCAAGTGTGAGAGGGAAATCAAACTTCCTGGTTATTATTATTTTATTAAAGACAACTGTCTTTCAATCAATCTAAGAAATTTTCAGGACGAATATTTTCTATGAAAATTTTTTTTTTGGTAAATGTTATTTAATACTGTTTATTATAAAAACAGAAAATTTACTTCATAAAAAGAACGATATTTAATAAATAAATTGTCGGACTTGTCCATTTCTTAATATGACGTCATATATATATATATATATATATATATATATATATATATATGTTAGTACATAAAAATTCAAATTTAGTCAAACCCTGTATATAGACTAATTTATACACCGAGGTTGAAGAAGACTGATGAAGTTTTCGTCTGTTGGAATAGGTCATCAGTTTTTGTATTTTTTATGAAATATTATATATATATATATATATATATATATATATATATATGAAAGGCTCAAAACTATTCCATGGTTATAATTTATTGCTTGAATCAATCGTAATCACGATCCAATTAATCAGATCTAAAATCGAAAATAAATTAAAAAAACAAATTCTTTTTTAAAACTTCTCTGTTAAATCTTAAAACCTTCCTGTCTCTTTCTTCTCTCTTACACCTCTCACCAGATCTTTCAACTGTTCCCCACAAAAAATGTTGTTTTTATAATTCGAGTTATATTTTTCGATTTTAGAGGTCATTTCCAATGTTTATTATATTCATGGACATTGAGTTCTATATTCTGTCCCCTTGGGAATGAATATATATATATATATATATATATATATATATATATATATATATAAAATTTGTAATATATAAAGTTTAATGTACCTTTATTGAATTATTCTTTTCAAAATCATATAAAAAATATATCCCTTTGTATTGCTAATGATGGTGGACATATAGAAACTTTAAAAAAAATTTCAATAAAACCTTAAAAAATACAGATTTACTTATTTCTAATCCTTTTTACAAATTATTTGTATCGCAAATAAAAATAATGTATATTCATATGGTCTTTTTTTTTTTACAATCCTCTGCCAGCTGCAATCCTCCAAATCATCAAAAGAGAAAAAGACGTAATCGAGACATATCCGATTCCAAAATTAACGGCGAAGCAAAAATAAATACCTTAAAGATACCCTATCGACCAGTCTAATAGACATGATTTCAATCTTAATCAATGTATAAAAATTGTTTTTTATTCAAACGGAGTTCCAAAATGTGGCTTTTTTCGTTGATTATTGGGCATCTATCTCTCCGCTTCAATGGCAATTAAAGAAAAAAAACACCAGCAAATTTCTGTATATTAAGAATAAACTTGTTATTTCAGATTGTTTATATATATATATATATATATATATATATATATATATATATATAAGATAGATAGATAGATATAGATATAATATAAGATAGATAGATAGATAGATAGATACTAGTGAGCCAGACAAAACTAAAGTTTTCACCTAAACGGAGCGTTTTTTTTTTTTTGTTGAATAAATATTTACCCCCACACACAAAAGGTTTTGGTTTGTTTGTTTTTTTTTTTTTTTTGTCCATATTTTAGCTTCTCACCTATAAATATGTGTTTCTCTTGTCGTTAGCCAAACTTTACGATCCGTTTAAATAGGTTTAGGTCTGCTCTACACTTGGAGCTCTTTTGTTGTTAGTTGTTTACTCGTATCGTCTTTTTTGTCAGCAGTTCATGTAATTTTTTCCGAATTTATATATATATATATATATATATATATATATATATATATATAGATAGATAGAAAGAAGATTTTGAAAGATTGGGGAAAACACTTGGGGAAGATGTGAATCCTCTTCTTCTCCCGCCAGCTATCTAACAGACTGGGTTCTATAGCCTTGGATGGCTCCGGGTTCTTTCAAAACCTCCTTTCTGTATTCGACCCTTCAAAAGTGTTGGTCCCAAACACCACTGTAATCAAATCTCATGTGCTGTTGTCGGGGTGTCATTTCTTTTTTTTTAAATATATATATATATATATATATATATATATATATATATATATATATATATATATATATCGTTTTAAAATAAGAAAATTTAATCATATTCCTTTCGGCAACATTGGAAGAAGCTTCTTTGCGTCTGTACGATTCTATTTCCAACTATTTGCTTTCTTGTAGGAAGAAAAAAAGAGAGGGCAAAAACAAAAGAGACAAATTTAGTGTTTATTTTATATATATATATATATATATATAATATATATTATATATATATGCATGTATTATGCCTATATATATATATATATATATATATATATATTATATATATATATATATCCAGTCATCACACACACACACACACACACACACATATATATATATATATATATATATATATATATATATAATTCATGCTGCAAAAAATAGAGATAAATTGATTTTGAAGTTAAAGACGAACTTATTGCCGGACCCCGTTTGATTATTTTGAAAACGTATTGATTACTTTATAGTACAGAAATAAAGAACGTGTTCATTTTGGGAATATGGCTTAAATGGAATTCATGCGATATATATAGTTAATTAACGTATCAACCCATTGCCGCTTATTTTAAAAACAAGAAAGTATGTGAGATTGCTGGAGGTTCAAACTATGTAAAACTGAATAAATGCTGAGTGATCAAGGTTTGATGAGAATGTTAACATCCCGCCAATGAGACCAGTGTTCAAATCTTGTCGTAGTTTATTTGACTTCTTCGTGACATTAACTATACTATCTCAGCGTGTTTGTTATAGTTGAAATTGCGGAATCGATATACGTTCGGTAGCCCCAGTTCGTTGTGCTGGCGAAAATTCATATATTAACTGAGGGTTTGATTTCTGTTTATTGCACATTCCTCCCAGAAGATATGCCTTTCGCTTTAACATTTGCTATATTTATGGAAATGGATATATATATATAAATGTCTATATATATATATATATATATATATATATATATATATATATATATATATATATTCCGATTGTATTAAATATGGCGACAAAGATGAAAAGTCCGAATTATATTATATATATATATATATATATATATATATAAATATATATAAATATGAAATAATGTAAATAGTAACATAATATATAAATATAGACAGATACTGAAAGGCCGAAACGTTGTATAAATATATATATCCAAATAATATATATATATCTCATATATACAGATACTGAAAGGGCCGAAACGTTGTAATAAATATGGTGATAAAAGTAGGGACATATATATAAATAGTGTATATAATACCTTCTCATATATATAAAGGCCGAAAGTTATATACATATATATACCTAATCTCAGAAATATAGACAGATACTGAAAAAAGGCAAACGTTGTAATAAATATGGTGACAAAGTTGAGGACAATAGTCCGAATAATGTAAATATATATCAGAAATATAGACATATATATAATATCCGAATAATGTAAATAAAAAGTACATAAGAAATATAGACAGATACTGAAAGGCCGAAACGTTGTAATAAATATGGTGACAAAGTTGAGGATAATATAATATAACATATATATAAATATAGATAAAGGCCGAAACGTTGTAATAAATATAAAAATTTAAAAGTAAATACTACCTCATCTCAGAAAAATAAATATAAATAATAAATATGGCGACAAAGATGATGAAAATACACTACATCGAGATAGACACTATTTACGAACGATTATTGTCGTTTGTTTAACATTTTTGCAGGAAATGGTTTAAAATTTATATTGTATTTATTTAAAAGCGAAATAAAGGGTTCAGTTTCATATGAAGAATACAAACGTTGTAATTCGGCGACAAAGATGAGGACAATAGTCCGAATAAAAAAGTCTCATTTTCTAATAAACAGATACTGAAAGCTTTGCAATAAATATGGCGA
>CAHIKZ030000402.1:165000-177500 GCA_903632075.3 Acanthosepion pharaonis | reverse complement strand
TTTTGATAAAATAATTTTGCAAAAGTTGGTCCCTGAAGAAGTGTTGACCAAAAAGGCGCCTTGATTCCCCCAAAGAACACTAAACAGTGTTTGTTTAAAACAATATATATATATATATATATATATATATATATATATATATATATATATATATATATATATATATATATATATATATATAATAAGGCTTAAACACTAATATTATTATTACTATATCTCCTCTGTCCTGACATTGAGTTCTACCTGATTCTATCCTCTTGGAATTATTTTTTATACATACATACATACATATATATATATATATATATATATATATATATATATATATATATATGTGTGTGTGTGTGTGTGTGTGTATGTATGTATGTATGTATGTTTATTTATATATTTTAGATATATGATTGCATATGTATGTGTATATATACCACTTTTTCCGAAAGTTATAACATAGACATTTTGTTTCAACACTTCTGGTGTCTTATCGAGTGATGGTGTGGCACAGCATTATTTGATAAGGCATCCTAATATAAATATATGTATATATAGATAGATATGGGAACTCTAATATATATATATATATATATATATATATATATATATATATATATATATATATATATATATATATACTATTACTTCCGTTTGATCCGGTTTGCCTTAGCCTGCTCTACCACAGTGAGCAACGTTCTGTTTTCTCTTTTAAAGAAAAATACGCAGTATCTAACAGCGGTTTCCCTTTCAAAAGTAGGATGCAGGTTCCAAAAACTAATCAATAAAAAACATACAGTACACCAACTATAAATGAATTGAATAACCGTTGGTTAATACAATAGCCATTGTTACCCATAAGGCACTATTGACCAACATGTATAAATAGACGAGTCGAAACACAGAACACATGGCCTGAAGATTTCGTTCAAGCACGAAACAGATTTTACTGTTTGGTGTTGACCTCAGTGACCACTTTTATATTTGAACTTTGAAATCAAGAATGCTGCATAAGGAGTAAAGAAGATGAACAATAGACATGCTTCGAATTCACAGAAAGACTCACAGACAACTTAAGCCCCTGAAGATTGTCCCAGATGACATTGAAAGTACTTGGGAAAACAAAAACTATTTGAAAGAAAATTTTGGTATTTTTCTTACTCAATTTTCTAAGTCTGCCAAAAAATTAATTCAAGAACTTGAAAGGATCACAAGGAAAGTTAATCGACATATGTCTAAATTATTTAACATAACCTGTTTGAATGAAAATTCACTGCCTAAATATACACTATATATATATATATATATATATATATATATATATATAATTATTTATTTAAAAATTACTACAAAAATAGGCGTTTACCAAGTGATGATGTTGAATGTAGATTGTAGAATAAAGGTTTTAAAAGGTTCAAATTAATTAACCATCCCTCGTAAGGGGAAACGCTGTCACATGAGCTCGAATGACCAATCAAAATACAAGTATACACCAATCATATACTTGTATATATATATATATATATATATATATATATATATAGATAGATAGATAGATAGATATATGTGTGTGTGTGAGTGTTTATATGTTCTGTGTATTTAGGCCGCAAATGTTCTTTAAAGCAAATTTTATGAATGACAACAAACATTTTGTATTGATTAATTTTACTAATCACCTTTTCCAACTTACGAATGATTCTTCGCAGACAAGAAATTTATATGAATAAAATTGTCTAAAATACAGGGTGCGACGTTAATTATCACCATTTTCAAATGTTAATTTCGCGCATGCGCGTTGTTTGCTTTTGATTTTGTCGACTGTACAGTATAGTAGGGTTGTGTTGGTCACCGTCTGTGAAAAAACGATAAGCATGACTCAATTTACACCGCCAGAAATTTGGAAACGGCATACTGCACTGCTTGGCATTCGCGCCGGAAGCTCCAATACTTCAGAGAGTTTGGGGTGTCAGCCTGATGACAGTGCAAGAGATGAGTGTAATGGTGATTACGAAGTTACGGCAGCTCTGATCGTTCTGATAAGAAAAGAAATCCTGAATTTGTTGGTGATAGCTTCAGACTCAATATGGGGGCCTACATCAAGTGCCTTAATAAGGTAGTGCTGCTCTGGGTCAAAAGGTTGGCTGCTGGGTGACCCTTAGTCTGGGAAGTGGACTCTGCCCCATGCTACGCAAGCAGGCGAACCCAGTCATGGCTGTCAGACAATTTCTCTGACCACATCACCCAGTCCATCTCGCCACGTAATGCCCCCAGGTTGCAACCTGCTTGATTATTATGTCTACGGCCCAGTTGAACGAGACACCAACAAAATTCCTTGTAACACCAATGATCTGAAAGCAAGGTTCATGCCAGCATTCCCAAATTTAAACAAGGAGATTGTCTAGAAGAGTTGCAGGAAATTCTGAAGACGTCTGGAGGTCGTGGTTGAAGCCAATGGCCATTTTCTTGAATACATTTATACTTTAGTATTTCAAGATATCTTTGTATTATATTAGTAAATACTATTTGTATTATATTAGTAAGTACACACACATTCACACAGACACACACACAGATATATAGTACGATGGGTAAATTGTCGCTATTTTATTTTATTTTTTTATTTTCGCGCATCTGACCACCTAACTCACTAGACTGCAACCCGCTTTATTATTAAAAAAACTCTTTGTAACACCAAAGATAACCCGAAGATAAGGATTATAGCAGGATTTACCATCTTAAAAATGGAGACCCTCCAGAAGATTTGCAGGAGATTCCGAAGTTTCCTGGAGACCGTGGTCGAAGCCAATGGCGATTATATTGAATAGATTCATATATCATTAGTATTTTTTTTTTAAATTATATTTGTATATCTTTAGCATTTTGTGACCATTTCACCCGATGATGGGCAATAAAGCCACTAAGACACAAGTGCTTACTTAGTGTGAAAGAATAAGAAAAAAAAGCTGAATATTATTACGAAGTGAAAGCAATAAAAGAGTAAGCAAGAAGACAGTAGATAACGATCGACATTGCATTTGAATTTTTGAAGATCAAAGTTAAATGGAAAACATGGAACTGGCAGAGAGTTACAAAGCGATAAGTGTAAGAAAAGAAACTGTTAGCATAGAACAGACGGTTATATCTAGCCATTTCAAATATGAATTGATGAGATCTTTTTTTACCAATCTAATCCTGCATATAAATTCACAAGGTCCAGGCACAATAAAGGGGAGTTCATTCGAACAATTACCATAAAAGTCTTTATAGAAAAGTCGCAGAAAGGGTACGTTAGGGCGGTGAAAAAGTGATGAAGCCGAGATGCCAGGTCAGGGCCAATAACATTACAGATTCTTCTTTGGATTTTATCAAGAATCTCTAAATATCTAGCAGAAGCACAGGACCATATGTGGCAACAATATTCAAAGTATATTAGAATGGTAGATTTATAAATATCTAATATAGATTCTGAATAGAAAAACTTGTCTAGCACGATACAGAGAACAGACCTAGCAATGGATTCATTATAATCTTTTCACTTCATGTCAGCCGAGAATATTATCCCGAGAAGGCGCAATGTGCCACTCTCATGGAGGCTAGCATCAGCCATACAGAAATAAGTCACTCAGATGATTAGTAGAGAAAAAAATAATTTCGGGGGTGTTAAAATTAACATGTCATTCCTTGTCCCAGTTAACAACAGATTTTTTTTTAGATCAGCTGCCAATTTGACCTTACCGAACTGATCAGACTTGGTATTATGACGAGTTATCATTATCGATGGAGTAGCAAGAGGCTTTAAATATTTTGTCGGTGGAAAAGAGGCTCTAGAATGGAAAATAATTCATCAATCACAAGGACATTTTTTGAACTCTATCAGGGCTGGAAATTGAAGACTTGCCACTTCCAGCCCGGATATAGCAGTAATAGTCCAATTTTTTGGTCCGCTCTGATTCTTACAATGTTAGATCTTGGCAGAAAGAATCTGGTACTATCTGCAGCTGTACAAGAAGCCAATTAGTTTTCCAGTACATTTACTGATACATCGTATATATGTGTCTCATTTTTTTAAAAAAATAAAGCATTATCAGCAGTCATTTATTTCGATTAGTATTTTCTTTCATATTAGCTTTCTTTTTAGTTGCTTTTCATCCCAGAAAATACCAGTCATAATTAAGGATGCTATTTCAAACTATATCCTTCTTTTTAAAAAATTACATTTCTGTTAATGCATTCTTCGGCCTTCCTAGTGTTGCCTGAAATTTCAGGTCACTATTAAAATGCACCTTCACTGATACTACACTTTGATCCAAAATAAAGACCACAGATGAAATAAAACTTTTGGGCTACTGTCCGTCTTTGCTGTTGTTATCTCAACATTTTGACCATTGTGCTCTCCGGTCGTCATCAGGCGTATATATCAATTTGTGTATCCTTCAAGGAATTCCAAACTGAACCCTTTATTTAATCTATGGAGGTAGGCCATTCTTGTTCCATTGCTCAGGTCTAGGGATATATCGTGTTCTTACTTTTGGTATTGCTCAATTAGTGCTCGCTTTGTTTCCACTGAGTCCAAAAGCACACTGCTCAGACCAGGGATTGAACTCTAATTTACTATGTCACCAAATTCATAAACCAATACTTTAATCCACTAGGCTATTGTCCTGTGGGACAATTCCCTGTGGAGAACTTGGAGGCCTGGGCAGTGGAACGGGAACAGAGATTAAATAAAGCGTTCAGTTTGGAATTCACTGTAGGTTATCCGGTTCAGAATACACCTGATGAAGGCCAGAGGGATCAACGACTGAAACGTTATAATAACAACAAAGTTGTGGACAAGATTTTTAGTGTAAATAATGATAACTCTATATCCCACCAATTCAGACATAAATAAACCATTAACACTCTGCAGGCGACAATTGTCGCCATAGAATTCTCTCCCTTCGGTACTCTAGATGCATTTTGTCGCTTTGAGAAGGTTGCTATAAATAAAGACTTGCCAACTGTTATTTCTGGTATTTTAAGCTGGAAATCGCCTACTACTGCTTTGGGAGAAGATTAAACTTCCATTTTCCAACACTATTTTGAATTTTTTCGTTAGTTTTTTGTTAGCTTTGTAAACAAAAATGGCCGCGTCAATATCCAACAAAGCCTTTATTCAAGAGCTTTTCTGTGATTAAGACTCTGGTGATGATTTTGAAGGCTTTACTAAAGTGGTGAAGTGGTCGAAGATCCACGCTAGTCACGTGGAGGAAAACGATGATGACCACTAGCAGCTACTATCATCCATGCCTGACTAATTTTATGGAAGCTAATGGTGACCATTGACACACCTGATAGCCTTTCTGAAGGTGAATTATTTTGTCTATAAACGACGAAATAATATTCTCTGTAGGTTATACGAATCAGCATACACATGATGAAGGTCAGAGGACACAGCGACTGAAACGTTATAATAACAACAAATATGTGGACAAGATCTTTAGTGTAAATGCTCCTTTACAGATACTACACTTTGATCCAAAACAAATAGATGAAATAAAACCTGTTTAAACTATTGTCCTCATCCAACACGGATTCTCTCTCTCTCTCGCATGAAAACACACGATGTTCTGTGTCGTTGTTATATCCATCTTGCTAAACATGGACCTTGTATTAAAAAAACAAAAAACAAAAAAAAACGCTTGAACGTTTCCAACAATGCAAGCTCTGGCTGATCGTCAAAACCCAATAGCAGGACCGACAGAGCCACAACGAAGTTCTCACTCGCTTAGAAATGCCGGGCATTGAAGCCGCCATCCTCAAGCACAGCCTCAAGTAGTCAGGACATGTCACCTGAATGGTCCTTTCAAGACTCCTGCGGACAATTCTTTACAGCCAGCTCGTCAACCGCAAACAACATCACGGAGCAGCAAAACGCAGATTCAAAGACCAACTGAAGTCTTGCCTCCTTTAAACTGGAATCAACCTTAACCCCTGAGAAACAGAAGCCACCTACCATCCATACTGGCGAAGTTTGGAAGAGACGAAAAAGTCTGAGTAGGAAATAAAAAGTAGGCAACTCAGGACCCGTCAGCCCCGGCCATGATCCTCACCTACCCGATGCCTTACCATATAACCAAATGCCTAAGACTGTTCTATTCAAATCTTGGCCTCCTGAACCATGTCGAAATCAAGCACCGGGCCCAAGTGGTGCTGACGACGACGACCAATGTTTCCATCTTTGTGGTTATCACAACGTTTCGACCCTCATGCCCTCCGGCCTTCAACATGTTTATGCCGATTCGGGTAACTTACAGGAAATTTAAAACTGAGCCATTTATTTCGTTAACGAGGGTATAATTTTCTCGTTCCACTGCTCATGCTTAGGGATATCTCGTCTAGTTTTTATTTTAGTAAAATACCTTTTTGAGTATGAATTTATTTTATTTCTGTCATTTTCAATTTAATTCAATTAAAATGAAATTGAAATCTGGTATAATTAAATAATTATTTAAAAAAATAATAATTGAAATAAATTAATATTTCTATTTAAAAAAATACAAAAAATCACTGTGTTCATGATGGCTTAAATAATTATATACAATTTTCAGAAAATCTAATTTAACTGGCTATTTGTACTTGGATAATTCTGTCAATTTTGTTTGTAGTAATATGAAATGTCAGACAACAACAATTGTTACTACAAACGCTGCTGAAAATAAGATTTTATCTAACGTTGCTGAACCTAAACTTCTATGAAAAGGTTAATATTATATTTAAGTAAAGCAAAAATAAAGTAGACGTTATTTATAGAAGACAAGATTACGCTTAAGTTAAGGTTTCTTTAAATGTAAATGCCTTGACATTTTTCAGCTAATTTATGACTTAATTTTCACAAGGAACATATAAGTTCTTTCCAAGGAAACATGATAATTTAAATAAAAAACTATCAACAGAAACATTGCTTGTATATTAAAAATGTTGAAATTTAGACTAAATATAAACAAATGTTGATATAGGCTTTTAAAATGCTTTTAATTTTTTTTAAAATCATTTTTGTACAATAAAACCACAAATACTCACGGAGTTACTAAGTGTGATAAAATATAAGAAAAAGAAAATATCATTAACTAGAGAGAACACTGAAAGAATATGAATTACATTGCATTTAAATTTAAGATGAAATTTGACTGGATATCAAGAAACCGGGAGAGAGTTGCAAAAATGACAAGTGCAGGAGAAGAAACTGTCAGCATAGAACTTACGGTGGTATCTAATCATTTTAACTACAAAATGATGAGACCTACCCTCCAATCTAGTATTACGTTTAAATTCGTCGAGTCTAAGTACCAAATAGGAAAGCCTATCAAAACAATTTACCTTGAAAATATTTATAGAAAAAGGCACAGAATAGGTATGTTACATAGTGTGTGGGTGAAACAGAATTCGAGATGCCAGCTCAGATCACAAAACATTGCAGATTCTTTGTATATCAAGAATCATTAGATACATAGAAGCACCAGACCAGGTGTGACAATATTCAATGTAAGTATCTTAAATATTGCCCCCCTCTGTCTTTTTTTTACAATTACTTTCACGGTAACTACTCCGATGAACTGCTTTCGCTGATTCCCAGACTTCATGAATTTAAGCGTTCAACTAGGCTGGCATCTCGCTCTCACCCTTTCACTATCGAAACTGTTAAATGCAGCCGTCTCTTCTACTCCAATAGCTTTATGTCTCGCACCTCTCGCCTGTGGAACTCTCTCCTCTTTTCTTGTTTTCCTGATAGCTGTAATCTCCAACTATTCAAATGTAACGTCAATCGACGTCTCCAGATGCCTTGATCTATCCCCTATCCTTCTCTTCATCCTTTCCTCTATCACTTCTATTCGCCCTCGCTCCAACTCTCTGTAACCCCTTGCGTGCTAGTGGCTTCCCGCCTTGCTTGTGGCTAAATATTTAATTTTTTTTTTAAATATGCAAGTCGAAGATAATATTGTCGGAGTTACCTCCTCCTTCAGTTCGTAACCCTTTCACCAGAGGTCTCTTTCCGGCTATAAATAAATGACCCTTTCACCTCGACCTCTTTTTTTACTTTCAGGCCTGTGCACTGACACCTTGAGGTAATTTCTCTTATTCCTAGAGGATTCTAACTATCAACCCTCGAAATGTAGTCGCTAACAAGGGATAGCGTGCACACACGCACGCACACACAGGAATATTCACACACACGCACGCCATACAGATTATTCACACACTTTGTCCTTCGTACTGTTTCCTGTATTGTAACTTGTTTGAATATATATATTTGTTGTGTATACATATATTATCGGTCTTGTTTTGTTTGCTTTCTTTTCCTTCTTCTTTGGACTTAATCAAAGTCCAACCTTTTTATGTAGTTGGGCTCGGCAGGCAGGAGTATCTGAACCTTACAGGCGTTTCAGTCTACGTCTGACTTCTATCAACAACATAACTGCCATGGCCCTCTACAATATAATGGCATAATCAAGTTGCTGACTTTTTATATTACCTTAAACAAAAGATCAGGAAGAAAATCCCCATTAGTGCTGGAAAGAACGATAACGTTTAGTTGACTGGAGAAACACATTTAACTAAAAGCTTGTTTTAAAAGAAAGACTGAATAATTCTCAACCTAGAGCAATAGTTCCTTTGGGGTCAATGAGTGCCGAATGGTTCCGTATAAGTAAACAGCTCTTCACACCATTGGCGTTACCATTTACTTAGGTTTTACTTACATGGAATTCGAATCGATATAACAATGAGAACAAGACATCGTTATATATGAATCAACATCTAAAATTTCTAAAAAAAAAGTACTTCTTTTCATAGTATAAAGGAAAAATAATAATATATATTTATACTGATTTAAATAGACATAAGCAGATTGAGATAGATAGATAGATAGATAGATAGATAGATAGATAGATAGATAGATAGATAGATAGGAACAGAATGAGATACATAGAAAGATTTGAACAGAATGAGATAGATAGATAGATAGATAGATAGATAGATAGATAGATGTGTGAATAGACTGAGATAGATAGATAGATAGATAGATGAATAGATAGATGATATGAACTGATCTGAGATAGATAGATGAATAGATAGATAGATAGATAGACTGAGATATATATGAACTGAGATAGATATGAACAGACAGATAGATATGAACTGAGAGATAGATAGATAGATAGATATGAACTGACTGAGATAGATAGATAGATAGATAGATAGATAGATAGATAGATAGATGTGAATAGACTGAGATATATATGAACTGAGATAGATATGAACAGACTTAGATAGATATGAACTGAGAGATAGATAGATAGATAGATAGATAGATAGATAGATAGATATGAACTGACTGAGATAGATAGATAGATAGATAGATAGATAGATAGACTGAGTTATATATGAACTGAGATAGATATGAACAGACAGATAGATACGAACTGAGAGATAGATAGATAGATAGATATGAACTGACTGAGATAGATAGATAGATAGATAGATAGATAGATGTGAATAGACTGAGATATATATGAACTGAGATAGATATGAACAGACTTAGATAGATATGAACTGAGAGATAGATAGATAGATAGATAGATAGATAGATAGATAGATAGATAGGCGTCCATGGGCCCTAAGATGACTCTTAAGACCAACATTTGATATAAGGCATGTATGGCAGATAAACTCTATATCATTGATTGGGTTGATTGAATACGACTCTCCTGTGTACCACAATGCGCCTTTTCAATCCAGATGATGACCTGCAAACCTTGCTGTAAACCACACAGATATTTTTGTAAGTAAGATCTAGCAGTTTAGCATAGTTGACTTGCTTCTGAATGTTATAATGACCTTTCAGATGGTTTGTGTAACCTTGCTTCGTCAACAGCATGCGCTCACGCACACCACATTTCAAAGACAGCTTATTGGTTGGTAAATCAGAGTGAGTGCCTCTTCGTAGATCACGCTTGATCTGAGGGTACCTGGGACATTCGTCCTCGGAGGCATTGCATCCCTACCTTATAAAGTGCTTCCAATCTATACGATTTAAAGTTAGTTCTTCCCAGTGCTGCCCCTCCATGTGTATTACATTCAGATCATCCTTCAGATTATTTTTAAGCCGATTCAGTCCCCGTAGAGAAGTTGTTTGGGAACTTGATATTCCCTATTCTTAAAAATGTCCATCCCATCGAATCTGGTTGAGGATTATTATTGTTCACATATATATATATATATATATATATATATATATATATATATATATATATATATATATAAAGACATTTTTATGTTTGTGCATTCTTTTTATAGATACAAATATTTAAGTAAATGTTCTGTTTTATAATAAACAGTACTAACCAACATTTACCGACTTGAATGTCCGAGAAAGCGTATCCAAATGTAAACAAATGACGTCACACAAATGGACAAAGTCCAACAATGATTTTAAGACATTTTTACGTTTATACATTCTGTTTATAGACTTAAAAATGTCTTAAAATAATTTTAAGACATTTTTATAATTATACATTATACATTCCTTTTATAAATTGTCATTTCTTTACATTTGGATACGCTTTGAACAGATATGAATGTACGTGAGAGATTCATGGAAGATTGAAGTTTAAAAGCAGTAAAATCGACCTTGCTAATCGAACGATTCTCCGTGGCTCGATCGGTTGAGGCACGTCAGGTTAAATGACGGTTCCGTATAGTGTACAGGTTCGATTCCTCTCGAAAAACTAATATTTTCTATGAAAATTTCTCGGACATATCTGGCCGGTAAATGTTGTTAATACTGTTTATTATAAGACAGAGCATTTACTTAAATATTTGTATCTATAAAAAGAATATATAAACATAAAAATATCTTAAAATAATTATCGGACTTTGTGCATTTCACAAGGTAAATATATATATTTATTTTAAAAAAATAAAAATAAAAAATTTATAACATAAATATGTTATAAAATCAATAAAATATAGACATTTTGTTTTCAACATTTCCCAGTGTCTATCAAGTGATGATGTTGAATGTAAAATAAAATGGTTTCAACATCATCACATGATAAGACACCGGGGTATTAAAACAAAATAACTATTTTTGTAGTGATTTAAATAAATAATTATATCTGCTCTACTTTTTAAGAATAGTAATTGTTGGTTATTGGAATTATTCCGTATACACCAATTATATACTTCATATATATATATATATGATATATATATATATATATATATATATATATATATATATATATATATATATATATATATATATGATGTACGTTTCCTATTTGTTCCTTCCTTCGTCAACAGCATGCGCTCACACACACCACATTTCAAAGACAGCTTATTGGTTGGCAAATCAGAATGAATGCCTCTTCGTAGATCACGCTTGATCTGAGGATACCTGCGACGAATGTCCCAAGTATCCTCAGATCATATTTATCTTACCATATATATATATATATATATATATATATATGAAGCGGGAGACAAAGCAGATAGATAGATACCCAACTTAAACATTTCAGGTTTACTGGCACTTGCACGTCACAAGATGAACTATTGTTCCTTATATCAACCCTATGTTTACCTACAAATATTTATGTATCCCATATTGTATACTGTTATTCCACATATAAAGTAGATTTTAAACTTTCACTTTCCTCTTCGATCTCGATATATATATATATATATATATATATATATATATATATATATATATATATTATGAAATGGAGTATGTCCGGCAATTATTTTAATATATTTTCTGTTTTTATAGATAAAATTCCATTTTTGTAGGAAAAAACACTATTTATAATAAAGTTGATTAACTACATTTACCGAAAGGAATATACGAGGAATTTCGCAGAGAATGTGTTCTCTGACAGGAATCGAACCTGTATCCGAAACGAATCAGTTTTAAACCCCGACGTGCTATACCATTTAGCTACAGAAGTAGACAAATTACTGTTTTTAAACAACAAATTTCCACTGAGATTTCTCGCATGCTCATATCTGCCTGGGGCGTACATTAAAGTATAAAGAGAAAATATATTAAAATAATCGGCGGACTTAGTACATTTCATTATATGGTGTCATTTGTCTACGTTTCGGATATTCCGACCGGTAAATGTACTTAATACCGTTTATTATAAACAGTGCATTTACTTAAATATTCGCAACTATAAAAATAAAAGTATAAACAGAATATATATATATATATATATATATATATATATATATATATGGTGGTATTCGCTTGGAAAAACCTTGTGTATTTCGGCTTGAAGTAGAACAAACCAGTACCTAAAGAAACACGAGGAATAAAAAAAAGAAAGAACTAAGAACATGAAAATTGAGGCGAAAACAATCTTCCAGAATTCAAGCTCAGAGTCCAAAGAAAAAAAACCCTACAGCCGGCTTTACCTTGACGATCCGTTTAGGTGAAACCTAGGTGTCTGTTTATATATATATATATA
>CAHIKZ030000402.1:150000-155000 GCA_903632075.3 Acanthosepion pharaonis | reverse complement strand
CTCTCTCTTCTTTCTCCCCATATGTATATATATATATATATATATATATATATATATATATATGGTGAGGGATAGAGAGTCAAATATTCACACTATATACAAAAAAACACATATGCAAAAGCGATATAAGGTTGCATTTACAGTTACGATTCTAAATATAAGCTTGGATAATATAATATATAATGTAATCTATAATATAAGCATGTTCATAATCATTTTAATCATTGATTTTGCATTTATCATTCATGTGCATGATCATGAATTGGAAAAGGAGTCTGGCATTTCAGATGAGTAACTGATAGATTTGTGAATAAAAAAAGATCTTTAAAAATATATTTGCTACTCCAAATTTCAAAAGAACATTTTTTCAAAATTGATATACAACATATATTTTGACCAACACACAATCAATACACACACACATACCAGATTTGTAGTAGAATGTGTGTGAACAGATGTATGGTAATAGATGTTTATATCTATATACAAGAAAACGCTTTTCTTTACTCCCTATCTGTTCAAATATATATATATATATATATATATATATATATATATGTATGAAGAAAAATTTGGAAAAAAAACAAAAAAATGCTTAAATGCAATTATGTTGTTTAAACAATATAATTGCATTTAAAATTTTTTTTGGTTTGTTTTTCAAATTTTTCTTCATTCTGTCGGATCTATATCCATTTACATTTGCTTACATATATATATATATATATATATATATGATCATTCACATGCATATATACACATATGTGTATGCATATATCTGTGCGTGTGTGACTTCAAATCGCTATGTATTCGCTTCACTGTTGTCAAAACGAAAGTTTTTTTTCGGATGTTTATTTTGAAGTAATACAAAAATTGATTTAAATTGAAGAAGTTTATTTGCTTGAGTCTGGCACAAGGAAAGTATTATGGGCTCTTCGCAACAGGATTTCGTAACTCTACCTATTAGCCATTACTTCATGCCCTCCATGATCAGGCGTCTTTTAATACTAAACTCAGAGAGAGAGAGAGAGAGAGAGAGAGAGAGAGAGAGAGAGAGAGAGATACATAGAAATTAACTTATATAGTAAGATAGATTTGGTCAGAACAATATATATGTAGGTATATAGAACAAACAGACCGGCATATAGATAGATAGATAGATAGATAGATAGATAGATAGATGAATAGTGAGAAAGTGGGAGAGAAAGAGAAAGATATACAAAAAAGTTAACTGATATAGTTAGGTCAGAATAATATATGTGCAGATAGATAGATAGATAGATAGATAGATAGATAGATAGATAGATAGATAGATAGAAATGATGTGCTATAGTTAGATACGGTCAGAATAACACACACACACACACACACACACACACACACATATATATATATATATATATAGATGGATGGATATACAGATAGACATTCAGATAGATATACTCAGAATTAGATAGATAGAAAGAGAGATAGATAGAGAGAGAGAGAGGAAGAGAGAGACCAAATTAATCGGCGTCATTTAGAGCAATTGCCAAACATCAACTCCCGGTTAAAGGTGTGTGCATTTAATTTACTACAATGACCTTGAGAAAGTCATGAAATCAATTTTCCCTGCTACACCGCCAACCATATCTGGACAAAATAAGTTTTCACTGTCCAATGGAGAAATAATTATTGATAAGGTACTCATGTAAGTGTGCGTGCTCACTCTGAATGCATGTGCGTGTGTGAGTGTGCAATATATATATATATATATATATATATATATATGTATATGTGTGTGTGTGTGTGTGTGTGTGTGTGTGTGTGTATGAGACTGTCTGAAAAATTAATCGCCTGACATATTTATCAAAACCTTAACAAATATACCAAACAAATGATACTTTTTTTTGGGTGGGGTCTCGGTCAAAAAGAAAACATTTTGCACGGCCTCATATATATATATATATATATATATATATATATATATATATATGTGTGTGTGTGTTTTGTATGTATTTGGGCGTGTGCGTACAAATCAATGTTTACTTACGTGTATCAATTACCTTAAGACAATTAAATTTTTTCTTAAAAAATCATATTACTACAATAGAACAGGATATATATATATATATGTGTGTGTGTGTGTGTGTGTGTGTGTGTGTCTGTGTAACAGTTTTTCATATATGCGTCTACACAAACGCACATATAACGAATAGTTTGTGTTTACTTGTCTGTATATATATATGCATATATATATATATATATATATATATATATATATATATATATATATATATTTGTGAGTGTCTTTGATTACATTATACATATAAATTTTTGTGATTACATTCGGAAGATAAAAATGAAGTGAATATCTATCTATCTATCTATCTATCTATCTATCTATATATATATATATATATATATATATATATATATACTTACAGATAGCTCCATATGAACATAGATAGATAGATAGATAGATAGATAGATAGATAGATGAAATTAATTTAAATGGAGAAATGCTACGATACGTCGTTTTGTGTAATTATCTTAAATTAAATAATAAATATTTCTTTTTGTTCGAAATAGTAATTTCTTCTTTTGTGTGCATAGCGTACAGAAGACGCTGATGCTTTTGTGCAGACATTTTCCTCGGTAGATTTTATAATTTTCAAAAAGAACGTTTCCTTGGACAAACACAACAATAAATAAAACATGCTATTTTTTGCATATATATATATATATATATATATATATGTGTGTGTGTGTGTGTGTGTGTGTGTGTGTGTGTGTGTGAGAGAGAGAGAGAGAGAGAGAGTGCGCTCGCGCAAATATATACAAAAAATAGGAAAGAACCCTTACGTGAATAATCCGAAGTTTTTTAGTTTTTCAAAAAAATCTTATGTAGCGATGGAATCATATTTTTAAAAGAATGATTATATATATATATATATATATATATATATATATATATATATATATATATATATATCCATATATATGTATATATATATATATATATATATATATATATATATATATATATATATATATGTATATATATATATATATATATATATAATAGATAGATAGATAGATAGATAGATAGATAGATAGATAGACACATACATATACATATATATATAATTATATATATGCATGTATATATATTTACACTCGTAAACACATATACATACATACACTTACTCGTATATGTGTCTGTATGCTTCTATTTATGTCTCGATATTTCATTTTTTCTTTCTTTTTTTTTTTTTCTTACCTCCATTTTTCTCGATTTTTAAATATATAGATATATATATATATATATAGGTACTTACCTGTTGTATATGTATAGACTGTCAGGACGTTTTGTGTAAGCAGCAAAATTAGGTGTAAGCCCATCACTCGGGTAAGTTTGTTGTTCTTTCTTGAACAGGTAGTCCCCTTGCCGGGGTACATGGTAGATATACCCAGCATTATTATCATCCATCAGATGTGCCCTGTCCTTTTACAATAGTTGTGCGTAGGGTGGTAAGCATCAGGGGTACGTGTGGTTTGAGGGAGTGGAAAAAGAACTGCTAAGGACAACAAGCGAGAGACGACAACGACTCCGATGGCAAACCATGCACAAAACCTCACACGCGCGTGCGGGAGAAAAAGCAAGCGGTCGGGCGGGCACACACACACATAGACATAAGCTACACACGCACACACACAAGGGCTGTATGCCGGGAACGGGGTGACGGTGAAAGATAGTTGGTTTGGGATCTCTGAGTTTTCTAAATTCACCGTTTGTGTTCAGGAAGAGAGTGAGTGCTCGTGCATATGGGCGTACGTGACGCTGAACCAAATGTAAACATACGTGTGTAATTTGTTTGTGTGTACAAACCCGTGTTTAAATAACCGTGTGTACGCGATTGTGTGTCTTCTTTTGTTTATCAAAATTTGCTATCTAGTATCTTGATACTGTTTGTTTACAAATGTGAAATTTTATTTCGAATTGTATTTTAGTCATTCTCGTCTTGCAAGAAGATATAATGACTCGACCCTTACGATTGCTTTTCTTACACCGGATTCCTTTGATTTACATATATATATATATATATATTGAACAATAAAAAATATTCAAAAATTAAAATTTTCAGACACACTGGGTTGTATATTAATATTCCTTCGTTTATATTATTATTTCATTTAGATTCCTCGACTAGTTTCGGCCAACATGGCCATCATCAGGAGAAAATTAATTTTCTGCTTGCTGGTAGCAGTGAACTACAAAAATGAATATATATATATATATATATATATATATATATATATATGATTGAGTTGGTTAAGGCTACCACTCTGAATTTTACCTTCAGCGAAACTGATTGACAGATGGTTGCACACACGTGTATACAAGCGTATGTAAATATTTTCCTTGCTGCCTTTGTGTACACACAACTAGACTACACGTGTGTACATAAGAGTTGCTCTATATGTTAAATTTCAGTGTTGGCGTACATACACCTATTTTTTCATTTGAGAGTGCATCTTTAGATATATACACGTATACTTAAACACATGTGACTTATATACCTATGTGGCAGTGTAATTTTACAGTACTTTCTTTTCTACGTGCATTAACGTGTGCACCTCTGCTGATTGCACTTTTTCGTGTCTAACCGAAGACGTATTTTGTTATTCCATTATATGTACGTAATTTTATAGGAAATATTTTGACCACTTCATAAATATACTTGTTTTGTGAAATTTATTTATTTTTTATATTCGATTCGGCGTGTATATATTAAACCTGCTGTATTATCCCTTCTAAATTTTTTAGGTTATTACGCCTATCTGGAATCTCTGCGTACGCGTATAAATACTAGCGTGTTTTATTTTCACGAGTAACTTGTATGTGTGGGCACACAACTTCTTTTTCTCTGACTGAATCAGTATGACTTTTTTATCTGTAGATTCACACATTAAATTGCACGTGTACAGTAGTATTAAGTAAACGAGAGGCGATGAACTAT
>CAHIKZ030000402.1:72500-140000 GCA_903632075.3 Acanthosepion pharaonis | reverse complement strand
AGAAAATAGGTACAGTTTATCCACAACTCAACACCTAATCCGATAATCGGTTCTTTTTAATCAAACTAGTTTGAATGAATACTTGCTGCCTAAATATGCCATATATTTCCTAAAAAGGATCATACCATGATGAAAAAAGGCAGCAAACTTGATAAAATAAAGTTTTATTGTGAAAAAACGTATATTGATACTAGCAGCTGGTCGATCATAAAAAGCGTTCAATTAGAATGGAACAAAAACAGCATCATGTTTAGATATAACAGAGTCTATCTCCTTTAATTACTTCAAAGTACTTTCATTAAAAACATTTTGAATTAACGCAGTTACTGATATAACAGAAGTCGTCTGTATTTATTCCATCGAAGTTAGCTGAGGACATGAAATGGTAAAACAAGCAACATGAAGTCTCTGGAGTTTTTGAAATTCAGTTTGTCAGTGTGCTACCAGGGATGTAAAAGAGGATACATTTATAAATCAATTGTTAAGTTTGATTAAAATTGGTTGAAAAATCAACGAAAAATAAGAAAAAAAAAACAGTAAAAATCGCCATTTTTCGCTATTCATGCGGCTTTTCACTATATGGTTCGATTCAATTATCAAGTTCAGTGACGTAAGCAATCAACTTATTGTTGGCTACAATTGAATGTAGTTTGTATTAGATTGCTTGAAAATTGAGGGAGTTTTAATTAAAAATTAGTGTTGAAATCGATTTTTCGATAAAGGCAGTGACGTAGGAATAAAAATGAGGTATCGTTGAACTCGTTATGATGTAAGTAACCTACATATCCAGTTTGAACAAAATCGGAGAAAAAAGTTGAATTTATCGATTTTTCATTGGTTTTATCGATTAATGTTTTTTTAAAAGTATCTATTTTTTCGCTAAGAACATATATCTTACATTGTACAATGTATGTGCCAAGTTTGGTCAAATTCAGTTAGTTGTATCTCGAAGGTATCAAACAGACATACACACAGACATCCTGTTTTTTTTTATATAGATTAAGACATTATCAGACAATAAGAGCGATAACTATATTTAAAGCCATAATTCCATAAAACATTAGATTACAGAGAATATTTTCCTAAATTTTTAAGAGTACTTAAAAATTATATAAATAGGTGCTCACATCATTTTCTTAAATTATGTTTTACAGATAAAGTCTCCGTAGAAAACTGACAGATCTAACATTGATGCAAGTAACCTACATACCGAGTTTGAACAAAATCGGAGGAAAAAGTTGAATTTATCGATTTTTGATTGGCTTTATTGGTTATTGATTTTCTTAAAGTATCTGTAAATCAGCTAATCAAGCGATTGGAATTTCAAAGCGAACCCTTTATTTCGCCCAACGGGGTAGATTGTTGTAATTTCACGTGACATGCCACTTCCTAATACCTATGTTTCAGTCATTACCCTCACGTTTTCACCTCTAAACTTTGTGTTAAGTCAAAGATTAGTTGCAACACTTTTATCTTCTTGGCTATGTGTCCTTTGGGACATCCGTGAACGAATTTTTGCGACTTATAAAACTAATGTCTCAGTATCATTTTTTTTTTTTTAACCAGAGTTCAAAAACCTGTAGAGTTATGTTACTAAAAGGAAATGAATGAAACTATAATATCCGGGAGAGACATGGCAAGAGGAATTAGAACAATGTACTGAAGTAGACAAAATGAAGGTTTCGGTTAGAAATTCCAATCCCCCAAAGAAGGCCGGAGCATACAACGGCCTAAATGTCGTGAATATGACAACAAAGATGAAGACAACAGTCTGAAAATGTAAATAGTGTTTGTGCCTGACGATTGCTATAGCAATGAAACTATGAGCAACGGAGTGTACAGAAAAATAGATTATTATTACATTTTATTTTTACCTAGGGTGCTGTTTTATAACTACTAGCAGCCCTCACAGTGCAAAATTTTATATACACATATATCTATCTGTCTCCCTAACTCTCTCTCTATCTATCTATCTATATATATATATATATATATATATATATATATATATATATATATATATATATATATATATATATATATATATATATATGACTTTTTAAGAAAAGATGATTAGTGCTTCTAAAAGCAAATCTTTCTCGTTATAAACGTGCGACGCCTTCCGTCATGGCCGAGTCGGTCTAAAGCCTGTAGAGTCTAACGATGGTTTCTCTTACAAAGGATGACGCAGGTTCGAATCCTGCCGAAAGGCACATTCTTTTCTTTAATAAGATTCCTCGAATGTCACGGCCGGTAAACGAAAATAAACTATAGTCTTTAAAATTAACGGAACGTCTACTCAAATAAGAGTATCCACTAAAAATAACGCTTAATGTGATTAAAATCTGTCGATTTATTAAATAAAAAATACTTACTTCTTTAGAAATTGCATATATATATATATATATATATATAGATAGATAGATATTAAGACATTTTTATGTTTATACACGCTTTTTATTAATACAGATATTTAAGTAAATGCTTATAATAAACAGTATTAAACAATATTTACCGGCCTAAATGTCTGAGAAATTTTCATAGAAAATATTTGTTTTCCGACATGAATCGAACCTGTATCCTATACGGAACCGTCATATAGCCTGACGTGCCTTAACCGATTGGGCCGCAGAGGAGCGTTCGGTTTGCAAGTTCGATTTTACTGTTTTTAAACTACAATCTTCCATGATTCTCTCACGTACATTCATATCTGCTCGATGCGTATCCAAATGTAAACAAATGACGTCACACATTATGAAATGGACAAAGTCCGACAATTATTTTTTAAGACATTTTTATGTTTATACGTGTTTTTTTTTTTTACAGATACAAATATTTAAGTAAATGCTCTGTTTATAATAAACAGTATTAAACAATATTTACCGGCCTAAATATCCGTGAATTCTTATCGGTTTGAAGGAGGCGAGCCCAGCATGCGGCACCTCTCGAGCCTGAAAACCATACCACAGATATGAAACTGAGTAGACGGAACACTTGTGGGCCGTCAGTGGCTAAGCTAGCACGAAGTCACAAGTCATTGTGACCGAAGGTGCGGCCTTTTTCAGTGTGTTGATCACGCTAGATGACACGCTTCTTTCCCAGAAACTGCATCTGCATAGTATGAGTATAAAACACAAACTGAGGACCCAGTATAGTTGCTGTATAAACCACAGTATAAATCACAATATGCGCCTGAGCAAGCATCTGCAATGGGGATTAGCTAGCCACCATTATAAACGAGTATCCTCGAATACGAGTGGCCAGCCATTAACACACAAATACACATACATAGAAATCATCTGTTCGCTTTTAGATTTGATGAAACCATGAATTGTGAAATACCTTGTAAAATCTGTTTTAAATCTTTTCATGAAACATTCCCATTCCTCAAGATTTAAAAATATTCATACATACATACATATATATATATATATATATATATATATATATATATAAAGAGATATAGTTGTAAGGTGTGCTATATTTATGGGATAAAGTGCTCAATATCAGAGAAAGAGCGTATGTAAATATAAAAGTGAACATTGAAGTCAACAGTCAGAGGCAACACACACACACACACACACACACATATATATATATATATATGAAGAAATATAGTCTTAAGATGTGCTATATTTAACGGATAAAGTGCTCAATATCAGAGATAGAGCGTGTGTAGATATAAAAGTGTACATAAGTCTACACTTAGAGGCGACAGTCTGTTTCATGCTATATGCAATCAAGGGCCTGAAAACAGACTGTCGCCTCTAAGTGTTGACTTCTATGTTCAGGCCTTACACACACACACACACACACACACACACACACACACACATATATATATATATATATATATATGAATAAATATAGTTTTAAAGTGAGCTATATTTATGGGATAAAGTTATCGCACATCGAATGCTCTGCGTTGATAAAATAGTGCTCGATCTTAAAAAACAGAGCTATTAAGTATATATTAATAAATATACATATTATCCCTCAACGGTAACACGACTCGGAGTTTAATGCAAAACGCAGTGTTTATATGTTGAGTAGAGACTGACCGTTACAGTGAGTCTCTACTGTTTAACCATCTCAATTATATATTGGATTAATGCAAATACAATTTGTCACTTAGTTGATTTAAGTTATAATCAACACCTCGACGCTGGAGTTTCGTAGACGAAACGTTTAGTAATCGCTCTGTCCACTCGTCAGGAGGCTTATAGCATTTCGTTTCTTCCCCATCTTTAGACAATATAATGTCCTCAATAAGAAAATTGTTTTGAATTTTTTTTTTTTATTATACAGGACACGTAATGCATTCTTAAATGCTCTCGGCTTCTAAAATTAAAAGTGATATTTGGTCATTTGTGCAGATTCTGAAAGTTGATCGGGCCGAAAAATTTTCAGCACCCCCTACTGTTTATATACTTTAGCTACACATTAGCATATAGATGTCAAACATTGCTTTTCCACCCTTTAAAAAAAGAAAGAAAGAAAAAGATATTTAAAAATCAATCTTTGGTTCTTAAACAGAATAAAGGATTCTTTCAACCGTGGTAGTTAAGTATGCATAAGTGAAAAATATTCATATGATATGAATTTGATCTTGGAAGGTCATCTGAGTTATTTCATGCGCATATCAACCGAAACTACCTCGATATCGATATATATATATATATATATATATATATATATATATATATATATATATATATATATATATATATATTGCAACTTAAAAAGTGACGCCTTTTTTATTTATTAAGTTTATTGGACAAAAATAAATTCGAGTAGTTTAAAATGGCTTAACATTAACTAAGGCTTACGCCTTAGGAATAGATAAATATTAATTTCAAGTTGACGTGGATATGATGATGCCATTACGATCAGCATCAGACTTTTTCTTGTGGAGTGTGCTGAAAGATCCTGTTTCCAGGCTCAAACAAGGAATTTATAAATTTTCTGAAAGTGAATGTAGAAATGTGTCAAATGGTTTGCAGATGTGTTGCTGGTAAGGTTGTATTGAAAATGAATGGGAGGTTTTTGAACACGTTAAATAGTTTGCTAATTTCCGACATGGTGCGTTGTCCAGCGGCAAGTGGCCACCTGAGAATAAGTGCTATACGAGGTCTGTCTGAAAAGTAATGCAACCGATCATGTTCTTTGATGTGTGAGGAATCGTCCACAGTGAGTTCTTGCCACAGAGCCAGTCGAACAATCAGAAAGACTATAAAGATATCCTGAGACATTTACTTCGGCAGTTTCTGGCCGGGAAGAGCATCGCCGTACGGGAACAACGTCCTTATACACCTGATCCAGCTCCGCGTGCGTTTTTTCCCTTTCCCACGATCAATGAGAAGGTCAAAGGGATCCGTTTTGAAGGCTTGGAGGCTATACATTTGGCCGTAACGAAGGAACTGAAGTGCATAGAAGCATGGCAGAGAAGGATTGAATAAGTCCATTAGGCTCGAAAGAGTTTACTTTGAATGGGGAAACCGTGTAGTTTGTTATTTGGAATTGAAGTCCTCATTTATTGTACCTGTCTTTAAGAACTCTGGAAACTCTTCTGACCCATCTAACTACCGTCTCTTTCCACTCTTCGGCAAAGTCTTTGAGACTTTAGTCAACGCCGAAGTGGCCAATCACCTTATATTCCCTGCTCTGCTCTCTGATAGGAAATATGGTTTTCGCTTTACCCGTTCTGTAGCTGATGTGCTCACGGCCATATCTGAATTTGTATACCGAGCACTCCACAAATAACGGAGATGCTCGTGCCTTGGCTCTAGATATCTCTAAAGCATTTGATAGGGTCTAGCATACCGACCTCCTTCATAAGCTTAAGGGATACGGAATTTCAGCTCGATTATTTGACAATACGATCATTCCTCTCAAATCGTGTAATGAAGGTCATCCTTAACAGATTCTCCACCAGTTACTTTCCCACGAATGCAGGTGTTCCCCAAGGCTCTATCCTGGGCCCTACTCTGTTCCTTATCTTCATTAACGATTTCCCCGGTGTCATCACTTCCCAAGTAGGCATTTATGCTGACGACACTACTATTTACTCCTGCGTCAATAGCAAATCTGGTATCGCTGACAGAACTAACCTGGCCGTTAGTCTCGAAAAGGAACTCCAATCGATTGTAGACTGGAGTAAGAATTGGCTGGTTAACTTTAATGCCTCAAAAACAAATCTGCTCTCTATTATTCACCAAGGAGATTTATACCTGCCGCCCATTAGAATGTCTGATGCTCACGAGAGCAACACTTTACGACTGTTTGATCTCACACTGTCCGCTGACCTGAAATGGAACAATTACATTGAATTCATAGCTTCATCCGCCGCAAGGGAAGTTTGTTCTCTGTGTCGCGCCAAAAAGTCTATTCTTCAAATCTACATATCAACTATTCGCCCTTGCATGGAATACTGCTACCATATATATAGTCTGGTGCCCCCGCTGTTTATCCCGAGGTCCTCGATAAAATCCAGAGACGGATAAGCAATGTGGTTGGTCCTGATCTTGCATCTCGTCTTCAGTCGCTCTCTCACAGACGTGCCGTCGCCTCCCTCTGTCTTTTCTACAAATACTTTCACGGTAACTGCTCCGACGAGCTACTTTTGCTAGTTCCCAGACTGCATGAATTTAAGCGTGCTACTAGGCTGGCATCAGAGTCCCACCCTTTCACTGTCGAAACGGTTAAATGTAGCCGTCTCTTCTACTCCAATAGTCTCATGTCCCGCACCTCGCGTCTGTGGAATTCCTTTCCTGTTACTTGTTTCCCTGATAGCTACAATCTCCAACTATTCAAATCTAATATCAATCGACATCTCCAGATGCCCTGAACTATCCCCTGTCCTTCTCTTCATCATTTCCTCCATCACGCCTCTTTGCTCTTGCTCCCACTCTGTAACCCCCTGCGTACTAGTGGCATCCCGCCTTGCTTGGGTTGAAATGCTTAAAAAAATTCCAGACCTCGTATATACGGGTGTAGACTGTTCTCGTATCTAGGGATATGCCACAGAGCCAGGCGAACCATAGCAAGTCTACAAAGATATCCTGAGACATTCACTTCGCTAAGTGTGCGACCAGGAACCAGAGATGAGACAGGACAAATCGTGGCTGCTTCTCCATTACAATGCATCTGCTCACAAAGACCTGAGCATCCGGCAATTTCTGGCTGAGAACATATCGCCGTACTGGATCTTGCTTCGTGTGCCTTCTTCCCTTTGCCAAGATGAATGGGATCGTCAAAGTGATCCGTCTTGAAGACTTGGAGGCCATAAAGTTGGACGTAACGACGGAACTGAGGAGCATCAAAGAAGAATCCTTCCAGAAGTGCATAGAAGCATGACAGGGAAGAACTGAATAGTCCATTAGACTAGAGAAGGGTTACTTTGAATGGGGAAACCATATAGTTTGTTGTTTGGAGTTGAAATAAATCGTTTGTGACACCTCGTATATATGGGTGTAGACTGTTCTCGTTCCAATGCCATATCTAGAAATATAATCTAATTCCTCTTCTTACTACAGCTCAGTTATTACATGCCAGTTTTCACTGAGTCCAAGTACACAAATTAACCAGTTAATATACACATTATGTCGTGTTGTCAAGCTTTGTGAAACCGTTTTACATATGACGTCACTTACATGATATACGTATATTTCAGCTTTGAATGCAATGCTCTAAACAATGCCCGGATGCTAAAACATGTAACTCCTGATAGTGATCAAGACAGTCAAAAGTAGTCGAATCGTGAAATTAAGACAGTTTATCTACAATTCTCATCTGGATGCACAACATACAGTTGGGGACAGAATTATTCGCCCCCACTGAATATTTGCAAATTTTCTAAGGAAATGCGAATATTTGCATGTATTTCAATACTTACTGAATATGATTACGTATTTATCTTTGAATAATTCGTGAAATTTTTAGAATTAAGCAGATTGACAATTTGTAGCATTATCAAAAAAGTACAACGAAACTCATTTTTTTTTAGAATAAATTAAGGACTGACAGAAAACGGTTCGTTTCTGAGAGAATGTAAAGGAAACATGTTAATGATGTCATGAAGAATCCTCACTGAACGACAAAAAACTTTGTCAATGATGTAAATACATCAGGGTTGATTGTATCGACGAAGACAGTCGTTGGATGCTTTCATTGAGTTGGACTTCGTGCTTGTTGCCTAAGGAAAACTCTCTTGCTTAAGGCTAAACACATAAAATGCAGATTAGCTGATGCTAGAAGCCATCTAGAATATGGGAGTAACTATTGGAACTCTGTTTTATGGTCAAATGAAACCAAACTAGAATTATTTGATTACATGAACTCCTGTTATGTATGGAGGTAAGTGAAAAAAGCTCACAAACCAAAAATGCCCTCCACAAGATTAAGAACAGTGGTGGGAGGATTGTGCTTTGGGGATTTTTTGCTGCTGGCTAGGAGACCTAGCGAGAGTACAGGGTAATAATGAAGAATAAACGTGTCACAATTGATTATTGGGGCAAGAAGGCCAATCATTTGTTCCTGTGTTTCATGTTTTTGCTGTTTTTTATTATTTTTTACCGTTAAAATAAAAAAAAATTGTTGTGGGTATCACTACACATTCTTTCAAATCCATTAAGCAGTTTAATGTTCCTAGATTGACAATTCGTAGCATTATCAAATATTAAAACGAAACTCATTTTTTTAGAATAAATTAAGGACTGACAGAAAACGGTTAATTTCTGAGAGAATGGAAAGGAAAAAGGTCAATGATGTCATGAAGAATCCTCACTGATACATCAGGGTTGATTGTATCGACGAAGACAGTTGCTGGATGCTTTCATCGAGAAGGATATTTGTGAAGAAATGCACATGAAATTTCCATGAAAATTTGAGGTATTACAGCTTTATTTGTAATGATAGAAGTAGAGGGGAAATATTCTGTCCACAACTGTACATATTACGATTATTATCGCATGCTTTAAGACTACACCAGCCTGCTAATTCTTCATTTATTTCGTTTTACTCTTCACGATGTACCTTGGAGGAAAATCTTTAGTCTTACCACTGAAAAATGTGCCTCTGAACTTTCTTCTTAGCTGAAAGCTTGCATCGAGGCTTTTGTGCCTATATCAGATAAAACCGCAATGTTCTTGGTTGACACCTTCCTGTTCAGCTGCTATAGCCCACAGGAATCACCTTTTTTTCTGGCTATGCCAATGTGATAGCTATGATTATAATAGCCGCTTCATTGTGTCCGGTCGTAAGAAGTACGAACGTATACTCAAATAAGCCTAAGTCTTTGCTTATAGAGTGATGCTCTGTATAAGCACTCACAATTTTGGTTCACAAAGAATTCCACCAAATAACAGAAACCAAATCACTTGTTGACTTTCAACAGCAGTACCAACTAAAAGAGACAGCACATGCAAGGTGAATTAAAAATCAAAATGTTAGCTTTCCACACAACGAAAAGCAAAAGGGTGGGGAGGAAACTCATTTCTAGAAAGCGAAACAACAGTTATTGGACATGATGAGCTTATTTTTCTGAATAACTTTTTCAATGAAAATTTCTTACAAATTATAACCTATAGTAACGCTGTTCGGTCATTGAATGCCGAATGTTTTCTTGGAGGGAAATGGTTAATGTTAGTATTAACATTACTATGATTTAGTCTAGAAAACACCATCTGAAGACGTATGGTTTGCGATCAGGTCAAGCAAAATATCACTGAGGCAGTGGTTTCCAAACTGATTTTCTAATAATAACACTATATTTATGACGTATTCCCAGAAGAACAAAATTACTGACAATGGCTTAAAAAGCTGGCAAGCTAAATAACCTATTGAAAAATTTATATACATAAGTGTAACTCAAACAGCAAAACGAACATCATTACTAATCACTATTCTCACTGTTATCACTTTCTCTCTCTCTCTCTCTCTTTCTCTCTCTCTCTCTCTCTCTCTCTCTCTCTCTCTCTCTCTCAGCAGAACAAATCGATACCGAAGAAATAATAAAAAAGAAAGAACCAAGAACATTAAAACAAGGCGAAAACAATCGTCCAGTGTTTAAGCTCCAAGTTCAAAGAAAAAACCTCCAAAACGAGTAAAAACACAACTATGTAAAGTGCTCAATACACGAAGTAGAACAAAATCTAAGATAATCCTATGGAGCCAGGCAAACCTACCTAGGTTTCACCTAAACGGATCTTCATGGTACTGCGTGCAATACCCTGAAGGTCCGTTTAGATGAAACCTATGTAGGTTTGCCTGGCTCCTTTGGATTATCTTATCTCACACATATATATATATATATATATATATATATATGTGTGTGTGTGTGTGTGTGTGTGTGTGTGTGTGTGTTTCGTTGGATAATTTAGGCATGTTCTGTCTACTTATTTTCAATTGGTTCCTTTCATATTCATTAATAAGATTTTGGTGTTGTTATTGAAGGACGATAGAAAATCGATGTATTGATACATATTTCGTTTATTTCAGAGTACTTTCGACATAGCACAATGTCGTCATCATCAGGGTATTGTTTATTATCCGTTAATATGAAAGGATCCAATTGAAAATAATTAGATAGAACATGTATAAATTATTCAACGAAACATGTCATAATATATATATATAACATTGAGAATCACTTTTATTTCCCAGGTACTTTCCATCTCTTTCAGAGATCATCATCAGTGGTGCAGTTAGTAAGATAAAACCTTGTGTACCTATTTATTATTGAATTTTACTTTTGAGTTTAAATACTACAACTAACATTTATGCTTTAGCGTTCACTAGAACGTGAATAGTTATGCAGCATGGAATTTCCTAATTTATAGAATATAGGGAAAATATTCGTAAATATAAAAGGATTATCATAAAAATAAGCAGACATTATGCTTTTAATTTATTCAATCACATATACCTAAAAGAGAATTTGCTGCTGTCTAAATACACACTCACGCATATATATATATATATATATATATATATATATATATATATATATATATATGTAAGCAAATATATGGATATAGATCCGACAGTATGAAGAAAAATATACAGAAAAAACAAACAAAAATCTTAATATGCAATTATGCTGTATTAATGTTGATATAAAGTCAACGTCGGACGTTTCGGTCTATTTTAGACCATCTTCAGGACATTTTCATTTAAACATAATTAACATTAGAACACATAAAAATTCAACACGAAAAGACGATGGACATAAGAGCACAACTAATCCAAACAGATAACTGAAATTTTTAATATTTGGAAATCATCTTCGAATACGTTTTCACAACATCGCCCACGTGACGACGACGTGATCATATTTAAACGGAACGCTGATCTTATATAAAGAAATACAAAGCTGAATATATATATATATATATATATATATATATATATACGCACACACCATTTTTGGTTTACTACTATTTATTTGCTGTGTGTAATAAATACAGTGAGCTCTTTTTAGGATCAGTTTTAACATTTTATATTATTAGAATTCACTTGATTTATATAACAACGGATTTATTACCTTTACTATATATATATATATATATATATATATATATATATATGTATATATACGATTTCTTGAAGATTGCGTTTAAGCATGATAGAGACTGTCGCCGTAATGTCCACTTTGATATTTTAAAATGCTCTATCCCTAGTTTTGCCAGGTTCTTACATTTTTCCATTTGATGGGAATAAGGGAATGCAAAAACTGTTCATTGTCTCAAGTACTTTCAGCCACCTCTTAACAAACCCTCTTGAAAATGGCTAAAGTAATGGCCGAAAGCGCTTAGGACAATGGACAATATGGCCAACTTTTAAAATCCCTTACTCTCACCAAAGGCAAAATGTAAGAACTCTGGGAAAACTAAATAAAAATTAAATTTTCCTTGTTTACCATATTTAACGGAATTTGTTTAAAAAAAGTTTTCTGCCCAAATAGATATTCATATATATATATATATATATATATATAATATATATATATATATATATATATATATATATATATATATATATATATATATATATATATATATATATAGAATAAATCAGATAAATGTTCAGTGGACCATTATATACTAATAAAATAATCGCTAATTAATTCTGTTAAAAATTGTAACTATATTTTACGGTAAAAGGTAGACAATGCCGGCATAACACCGTTAATTCATTTCTTTGGTTTAACAGGTTTTATTTTTAGGAAACTTTATAATGTGTCATTTTTCTTGTAAACATAGAGGACGTGCATCATGTAAGGATTTTGAGGTTCTACTTATTTTTAATATTCTCCATTTTACCGTAGGAGTTGATATATATATATATATATATATATATATATATATATATATATATATATATTTTTTATATAAGAAGTTTTTTATACGTTCTATTTATAGATACAAATATTTAAGTAAATTCTCTGTTTATAAGAAGCAGTATTAACAACCTGAATATCCGAGAAATTTTCATAGAAAATATGCGTCCTCCGTCAAGAATCGAACCTGTATCCTATACGGAACCGTCATATAGCCTGACGTGCCTTCACCGATTAGGCCACAGAGGAGCGTTCGGTCAGTAAGGTCGATTTTACTATAGTCTATGAAAATTTCTCGGACATTCAGGCCGGTAAACGTTTTTAATACTGTTTATTACAAACAGAATTTTACTTAATTATTTGTATCTATAAGCAGAACGTATAGACATAAAAAAATAATTGTCGGACTTTGTCCATTTCATAATATATAAAACATAGAGGACGTGCATCATGTAAGGATTTAGAGGATCTACTTATTTTTAATATTCTCCATTTTACCGTAGGAGTTGATATATATATATATATATATAAGAAGACATCTTATATATATATATATATATATATATATTAAAGACATTTTTATTTATGTTTAACGTTGTTATTTTTTATAGATACAAGTATTTAAGCAAATGCTCTGTTTATGATAAACAGTATTAAATAACATTTACTGGCCTGAATGTCCGAGAAATTTTCATAGAAAATATTCGTTCATAGACAGGATTCGAACCTGCATCCTATACGGAACCGTCATATACGCTGACGTGCCTTAACCACTCGGCCACCATGAACCTTATGGTAGACAAGGTCGAATTTACTGTTATAAACTTCAATTTTCCATGAATCTCGTACATTCATAACGTTAAACATAAATAAAAATGTCTTTAATAAATAAATTGTCGGACCTCGTCCATTTCTTAACATATGACGTCATTTGTTTACATTCGATACGCCAGAGCAGTTATGAATGTACGAGATTCATGGAAAATTGAAGTTTATAACAGTAAATTCGACCTTGTCTACCATAAAGGTTCATGGTGGCCGAGTGGTTAAACCACGTCAGCGTATATGACGGTTCCGTATGGATGCAGGTTCGAATCCTGTCTATGAACGAATATTTTCTATTTAAATTTATAAACATTCAGGCCATGAATGTTATTTAATCACTGTTTATCATAAACAGAGCATTTGCTTAAATACTTGTATCTATAAAAAAACGTAACAACGTTAAACATAAATAAAAATGTCTTTAATAAATAAATTGTCGGACCTCGTCCATTTCTTAACATATATATATATATATAGACTTTTTCTAAATTTCTTATTAATCGCTTGTGGGTAGTATAACGTACACCGGTGTGGATAGTGGAATTGGCGTGGTTTCTCACTAATCCTTCTCTTCTATCCCCAGCTAATGTTTTTAATCCTTTAGCTTTGGATAGCAACCAGTCTAAAAGGAGAAAATCTGTGAATTAATAAACGTGGATAAGGCAACATCGGAAATATGTCATGGCAATTCTTAAAAAAAAAAAACGGAAAATATGGAGAGCCATGACCAGCTACGTCCTGAAGGGACATGTAATTAAAGAAAGAAAATCGATAATTTACAATTAACTTCTATGTTAATAATGGCGGGATATTTAATAATCTCTGTAAAGGTTACACACGAATCGTAAGAAAAATACTCTTGTCATCACACGGGAAAGAAATGAATATTTCCTCCGTTTTCTGAGAAAATCGAATTTGTCTTTTTATTTAGAGACCGATGCACGTGTTCGTATTAAATAATAATTATTTAAAATGATTTAATCAAGTGCACCTGCCGAACGGTCATAGCCGAAGTTTAACTCACTCACGTCTTATTTGGTGTTTGCTTGTTCCGTAAAAGTTATCTTGCAATTGTGTTGAACAAGTTCCACCCATATAAGGCATTTTCATATCAATAACAATTTATTTTTTAGTTAGAATCAAATGTATTTTTACATTATTTTCCTTCTTGGAAAACCTCTGGAGAATTCTTTTCTATTTTGTTTTGCTTTTGTTTTTCGACTAGTTGAGCCCTGCATTCCTGAACAATTTTAATCCTTCTGCTTGAGCTCCTGAGTCAAAATTCGCAAATAATTGGTATGTAAAGTTTTACGGTAGATATAAAAATAGTTACAAAAAATATAACTTCTTAATTGCTTCCCTGAGGGTCCAGGTTGAGACTCTGCAAGCTTCATGGAAAAAACGATCTCTTTTATCCAAGACACATGCACAAAGCACAATGAAAACGCACGGACATGTTGGTATAACGCTCGACGATACCAGAATATTACAGCTTTTCTGATTGGCTATTTAAAATAAGACAACCAATAGCAAAACACGACATAAGTCTTTACCCACCGTTCAACGGGTGACTAGGCATTAAGTCATTTTTCTCTACTAATGTTCAATCGCTGTCTGGGAATTACGTCAATTTTTTCTACCACCGGTAAAGCGGTGGTCAGTGCTCAAAATTTTTAGGCTTATGCAATCTCCTACAGTAAGGATATCCAAAGGGGACTGGAAACCCTATCAGGATTTATTATCACTTGGCGTAATATTAACAGTATAATATATGCAAATGACATGATCTCGTGCTGATGGCAGACGCAGAAGGAAAATTACAGTAAATCGGAGACAATGTAGTAAAGGAAAACGAGAAGAAAGGAATAAAAAAAAGCTCAAGAAAGATGCTTATTATAGGGATTACAACCACTTCCAAAAATAGTTATCAAGCTGGAATAAAAATGTTAATCTATATATATAAAACAGAGGATGTGTGTCTGTTAGTGTGATACCGTTGCACTCGAGATCCATCCAACCGATTTTGACCAAGCTAGGCATATACATTGTACAATGTAAGAGATAGATTCTTAGCGTAAAAAATCGATAATTTAAAAAAAAAATCAATAAACGATAATGCTGATCAAAAATTGATAAATTTCTACATTCTCCTTCGATTATGTTCAAACTCGGTATGTAGGTTATCTATTTCAAGGCTAATATTGGCGGTCATCCTTTAGTTGATTCCCAGTGAGGGATATTTTTTATGGCGCGCCTACAAGTCGTTATGAGGTCAGGAGGATTGTCTTTTATTATTGTCCATCTGATTATCTATTTATTTATTTGTTTATTCAAGTGGGTGTTTTATATACAAACCGTATTGCACTGAATTTCAATTTGTTTTTTTTGTTGTTGTTTTTTGACGACTAGAGAAAGGGTTTTTCCTATTTACTGATTTGGCTAAGCTTTTAAGACTTTTATTAAGCTATGGGATTTTTTTAATGCTAATTATACCCTACACAACCTTAGCAAACCCTCTCAGAAGATGATGAATCTATAGATAAGAATTAACTCTCTGACCACTTAACGAAGAAAACTAGCCTTGCCACTCCCACAATAACGAATGATATGACGGACCATGCCTAAAAACACATGTAAACCAAGAGATAGCTTATTCCTAAAATTTCGCTTGAAGATGAAACGGGACTAAACACCTCAATTCAAATTAATTTTAATAATTATTTGGATGGTTTCGGCTCTCGTTTTTGAAACATGAAAACTCTTATTTAGCGAAGGAATCATATTTTGAAACAAAAAAAATATTATAATATAAGCTCTACTTCTGTATGGAGCACAGTCTTCTTAAAAATAAAAACAAATACTAAGGAACTCCGGATTATGCACCCAACGTGTTCTTTTCTATTTTCTGTATACCTACACTTATATATATATATATATATATATATATATATATATATATATATATATATATATATATATATATAAAAAAAAAGGAACTGAGGTCAACACCGAGCGTCTGTTTCATGCTTGAACGCAGATTATCATTGCATATTATATATATATATATATATATATATATATATATATATATATATATATATTGCTAGATAGATTTTAACTGAGTAAGGTATATGGATAGTTTGAGCTAACTATATTGACTTAAGAAGATGTAGATAGAATAGATAGATAGATAGATAGATAACGTTGTTTATTACTTCTTAGAGTTTCTTTATATTTTCTTTTCTTACCTTAAGTGCATTCGTTTGACAGTCCTTGTGTTAGTAGGTTTGCCAGGGCAGGTTTTAGTAATACCTTGGTTTGTCATAGATAGATTGATAGATAGATGATTATGGGATCTATCTATCTATCTATCTATCTATCTATATATATATATATATATATATATATATGTGTGTGTGTATGTGTGTGTGTGTGTGCAAATATATGGATATAGATCCGACAGTATAAAGAAAAAATATACGGAAAAACAAACAAAAATCCTAATATGCAATTACGCTGTTTTAATGTTAATATAATGTCAAAGTCGGACGTTTCGGTCTAATAGACCATCTTCAGGACATATTCATAGAACATAATTAACATTAGACCATATTCAAGATGGTCCGACGTTGACTTTATATTAACATTAAAACAGCATAATTGCATATTAGGATTTTTGTTTGTTTTTCCGTATATTTTTCTTCATATATGTGTGTGTGTGTGTGTGTGTGTGTGTGTGTGTGTGTTTGTGCGTGTGTGTGTGTGTAGATAGATATGGAAATATATATATATATATATATATATATATATATATATATATATATATAATAAAATAGAAATAAAAAATATCAGTAAGAACACCGGATTTTATATCTTACTGTTCTTTTCTTTTCATTTGTATATATATATATATATATATATATATATATATATATAGAGAGAGAGAGAGAGAGGGAGAGAGAAGGAGAGAGAGGGAGAGAGAGGGAGAGAGATAACTAGATAGACTGACAGACAGACATGGAAAGATATATATATATATATATATAAATGATATATATATATATATATATATATATATATATATATATATATATATATAGATAGATAGATAGATAGATAGATAGATAGATAGATAGAGCGGAACAGAATACGATATATATATATATATATATATATATATATATATATATATAGATAGATAGATAGATAGATAGATAGATATGGGATAATAATGAACTCTCTCACCATAGTAATACTAGCAAATCTTGGGCATCCCGAATGAAGTGAACCAATCAGCCAAGTAGTCTGACTAATACTGCGTTGCATATCAGTCGGGAATCAACAACACAAAGACAAAAAACAGTAAACAAAACTAGTATTAAAACAAACAAAAACAAACGACTGAATCGTAAGCCAAATCCGAAAGAAAGTGAAATGGAAAGTCTAAGTACAGAAACAATGCGAAACTGAAGAAAAGAAACAGAAAAGTCTTCGCCTTCATAACATGATTACAAAATAACTGGAGAACCGCTCCCCCAAGTGATGGTCTAAGGTTTAGTTTGCTGAAGCGGAGATCAATAGCTTTACGGTTCACTGTTTTCTTTGATATTCTCTTAAGCAACCATTTTCGGCATAACAAGGTCCCATTTTAGTGCTTCGAGCAATTCAGGTCAGGTGGTTCTATAGCTACAAATATATTTTTCTATATTATCACCCCCCCCACCGTATGAAAGGAGACAGGTCACAGAGTTAAATTGATCAAACAAATATATCTACAGTGCATGTCTATACAAATAAAATATTTCGAACATGTGAGTAACGAAGAAGCTTTAGGTAAATGGAAACAAAAAGGTACACCTATAGGTTAGACAGCTGAAATTTCTACGGTACATCATGTGGAAAGAGGGCTTAGAAAATATGACACCCATAGGACACATTGAAGGCAAGAGAGCAGTGAATTATTTGTCTAACCGAGTTTGTGTAAATGGCTGACAGAACTGGGATTAAGAGATATGACAAAAAAGACTAATACAAAAACCTTTAATAAAGACTAAAAATGACATGAAACTGCGGAGAGCCGTGATCGCTTATTTCTGAAGAGATCAAAAAAGCAGAATGGTTAAAAAAATAGATATTATCTGTCTATATTTCAGAGATGTGGTATCATGTACACTATTTACATTATTCAGACTATTGTTCTCATCTTTGTCGCCATATTTATTGCAACGTTTCGGTCTTTCAGTATCTGTCTATATTTCTAAGATGAGATATTATATACACTATTTACATTATTCGGGCTATTGTCCTCATCCTTATCGCCATATTTATTACAACGTTTCGGCCTTTCAGTATCTGTCTATATTTCTGAGATCAGGTATTATGTACACTATTTACATTATTCGGACTATTGTCCTCATCTTTGTCGCCATATTTATTACAACGTTTCGGCCCTTCAGTATCTGGCTATATTTCAGTGATGTGGTATCATGTACACTATTTACATTATTCGGACTAATGTCCTCATCTTTGTCGCCATATTTATTACAACGTTTAAGCCTTTGTACGCTCTGGACTTTTCAGATGGTTGGAATGTCGACTTAAACCCTTTATTTTCGCTGTAGACTGTTCTAGTTCCACGTGCCATGTTTAATGGATGTCAGTTATCACTTATTAATTCCCCTCTGAAATTTCTCCACTGCTGTATTGATCTCACACGCTTTGGGTCCTGTCTCTGGATCTAACTAACGCCTTTATCCACTTTGCCACGTGTCCTTGACAGTGTGAGTTCAATAATTTTTAATTATTTTGAATAATCAGCCAAACAATGGACACCTGATGAGAACCAAAGGGTAACTGAGCGAAACGTTGTCACCATAATAACATTTATAACAAATCAAAATGAAAACAATAGTTCGAAATAATGAAAGTGTCTTGACAACTGTGATTTGATCTGCGGGTAAATCAACTTTTAAAATTTCTATATTAAAATAAGCGGGCAGTGTCTGGCAGCTGATCTCTCATTTAAAGGAGCCCAGCCAGGTCAATGGCGGAAGAACTGGTTGACACCATTCAATACTTCAGAAACCAAAGTAGTAACGGTTCATCCTCACCAAACAGAGTCTGAACTTTTAATGATTGATACATTTCTTTGTTTAACAGTATATCAACACCTCATGGGTCATTTAGTACCGAAAATTACTTTCTTAAAAGCTTTCAAATAATTTGATAATTTTACTATAAATATGTATTTATGGTACTTATGTATATAAAAATGTATTGCTGTTATTTTTATATTTTCATGGAGTTTTTTCTTTGTTTAGTTTGGTTTGGTTTGTTTTGTTTTGCAGCATATCAACCTCAATACCGACAGGATTTTTATTGCTGGTAATATTTTTTTTCAAAAATATATTTCTGGTAATAATTTATGTTCAAAAATTTATTGCTGGTAATAATTTTTACAAAGTACTGATATTAAAACCTATTTTTACACTTTCATAGTGATTTGAAGCCAGTTTGGTAGTTAACTATTTACCCAGATCTGGGACCCTAACAGGTATTAACACCCAAGATCAAGGTGGACATGATAACACCAGCAATTAAGAGGTGGTTCCATGCTCTTTAAAAACCCCTAATCAGAGGTCTTGCTGTTGAATGTAGTTTATCGTCTTACCGAGGACGCGGGTGTAGTTTATCGTCATACCCAGGACGGTATTTGTTCGGTGGTTTACTATTTGCCCATAGCTTGGACCCTAACAAGTGCTACCACCCTAGCAAAATCGATTTTACTGTTTTTAAACATAACCGAACGCTCCTCTGTGGCCAAATCGGTAAAGGCACGTCAGGCTATATGACGGTTTCGTATAGGATACAGGTTCAATTCCTGTCGGAGGAGGCATATTTTCTATAAACAGAGCATTTACTTAAATATTTGTATATATAAAAAGAACGTATAAGCATAAAAAAATGTCTTTAAAAAATAATTGTCGAACTTTGTTAATTTTTTAATGTGTGACGTCATATATATATATATATATATATATATATATATATATATATATATAAACAATGGACGCCGGATGATGGCCTGTGTGTACTTGGTTGGTCTGTCAATTAAGTGCTTTTACTTGATACACGCTTTGGGAGATCATATCTCTTTCAATCCATGACTGAATGTGCAGTAATTTTTCCCGCAGTAGTTTGACATTTCTTTCTGCGGTAGACCGTTTACCAACGAAGGATATAAGACTCAGTCTCTTCTGCTATTCCACCCATAGGTAGGGGGAGAGAGATAGATACACACCTTTCCCAAAGGTATTTCTGCCTAAGCGAATGTAACGAACCTGGCTGAAACAAATTCTAAATAATTAAAACCAAAAGTAACAAAGATGCTGTTTTTTAAACAATAACGATTTTCAACTAAGGTAGACTGTTGTAATCCAAAGAAGGTTACTGAATAGAATAATAAGGTTGGTAATGAACGATAATACTTAGGACAAGAACAACACATATAAGATTCGCCAGCGGCGCGTAGAAGTAGTCAACTACTAGAAGTGAGTCAAGTGAATTCTACAATGAATTCTCAACTGCAGGATATCTACCAACCACCCCACGTAGTCAGATGTGGCACAAGACAGAATTTAATGTGGGGTACTCGAGCCCGCAGGCTCGGCTAAAATTTACGCGTAGACCCCGTATAACACGGGGCCGTGTAGCTGTTTCCCGGGATGACACTCTGCCCTTCGACACGACAGGCAGAGAGTTTGACAGCTGGAGACGTATCTCCGACTGCAGACCAACATGCCGTATTATTGTTCGTTGGTATCCTACAACACAGACTTAGATTACTGCAAAGCAATCTTAACCATATTATCCTTTACTATTTTAGCAAATATCGTTGTTTGTCGTTCAAGATCGGAGATTTTCAGTTTGAATTTCATGTACTGGATGAAATTATTGTTGTTGGTAGGGATTCACAAGAAACATTTACGAAAAAAATAACCAATCAAACCAATGACTTGTTAGTAATGATTAAGCCGAGGATCTTTTAAGAGACGGTAAAAATCGCCTAAAGCATTCCAATATCCTTGACGTAGCCATCTTTCTTAAGACACGTGAGAATGTCTGCGAAAGACTATCGGATTATGACTGGATTATGTGTTACTATCTATAGTTATTGGCATGCAGGTCACGTGATCATCTTTTAGATTTATTTGTTTGAAAGATTGGGTTTTTATTATTATTATTATTATTATTATTATTATTATTATTATTATTATTATTATTATTATGTGTGTGTCAAGTAAGCTTTACTTTTCGACTGTCCCTTCGTCAAATACAAATGAAGAGAGACGGAAAAGACTATATATATATATATATATATATATATATATATATATATATAAATCCTTTGGTTATGTGGATAATACCGAGGAGTTCCTAAAATGTGAATATCCAGGTAAAACTTCCAGTAGAGAGCTCAATATGTGAGAATAAGAACAAATCATACAGTACAATGTAATTAAGAGAAATTATATATATATATATATATATATATATATATATATATATATACATAAGAGGTTGATGGTCAGAGTTGAATCAGACCAGAAAACAGTAGTCTTAGGCCCTTGCTTGCGTATTAGAAAAATTTTCTTAAGCAAATATGAGGCTGGATAAAAAAAAGTATTTAACCCTCCCCTGCATTACATTAAAGATATACTTGCTTTTCTTCTCCTCCACCTCCTTCTCCTCCTCCTCCTCCTCCTTCTTCATCATCATCATCTTTTTCATCTTCTTTGTTTCATCTTGTTTTTGTTGTTATTGTTGTCGTTGTTGTTCTTGTTGTTGTTGTTGTTCTTCTTCTTCTTCTTCTTCTTCTTTACATCTTCCTCTTTCCCTTTCTATTACAGCCAACGCCGTACATTTTTTATGTGTCTTTGAAAAAAAAATCACAAAAGCGTTAAGAGGTCATTTGATAAAAATCGACTGAGGAGACGGTAAGGTTGAAACCAAGGTACCAGATTCAACTGACCCCCTGATTTATATATATATATATATATATATATATATATATATATATATATTTGTGTGTGTGTTTGTGTGTGTGTGTGCGTGTGTGTGTGTTTATGCGTGCGTGTGGGAGTATAATTCTAAGGAATTAATGTATTTTATTCATAATCTGACATTGATTTACATTTTTGCTATTAACGTTATATTTAGTCGAGGTCTACACAAACACGTATCTTCTCTAAATAAGTTTTACAGTAATATTTTATATATATACAAGTTGCGATGGATAAACTGTCGTCTAAATTTCGCAGAAATGAAAGTAACACTGACATCTTATTTTAACAGATATATTTACCAAAATTGCACAAAAATATCTTGAAAGATTATAGAGTAAAAATTTATTCAATAATAGTCGAGGAGATTGAAGTTTGGGGACTTAGGTAGCCAAATGTAAGGAGTGCGTTGTCAGAGAAATTTTCTGACAGATATGATTGGGTTCTTTTGTTTGTGTGACATGATGCAGAGTCATTTTGCTAGACATAGCGTCTTCCAGTAGCAGAACCTCTTAACCCAGGGCAACACTACCACCTCAAGGCACTCGATGTAAGTATCGTGGGAAGATTAACGGATGCATAACATCAGCATCACTAGTGATCACTCCAAACAAACCATTAGACTCATCCATCTTTTCCGGAAATCCTCTGTAATGTCCTCAGATTGACATCCAAACACTCTGAAATGTTTGTACTGGAGCTTCTGGCGTGAATACGAAGCAGTACAAGATGTCGTTTCCATATGTCTGGCGGAGAAAATTGCGTCATGGAGCTCTTTTTCTCATAGACGGTGCCCAACCGACCCTACTATATTGTGTAGCTGACAAAATCAAAAACAAACAACGCGCATGCGCGAAATTAAAAATATGAAATCGCGACAATTTACCCATCGCATTATATATATATATATATATATATATATATATATATATATGGGACAGCTCTAAAGCTAGTGTGTATATATATATATATATATATATATATATATATATATATATATATATATATAAGCTTAAGAGGCGTCCCATCGAATGGCATTTAGGCTAGATCCTGCTTAGGGCTCTTGATTTTGCCTGCGGATGGTTTAGGAGTTTGAGAGTCCCTAATTTTTGTATATTTGCAACATTCGAAGCTCTCCAGGCGGTCCTTTGATCTGGGTTTTTATTTGCACGGGACTTTGTGTTCCTCTATGTAGCCTTGACTCTTTTAATTGCAGTCTGGTTCTCTGTTGGCGGAGATTTCATTTTGCGAGGCATACTGCTGCCGTATGCGATTGGCAACAATAAACTCCAGAACTCAAAATTGATCGCTGCATTTAAGTATTGCATTAATATTTAAAAGCCCAATCATAATTCTTCTGCCACCGCCACCTAATTTAAAGACAATTTGATGTGCGTAGGTCCTTATTTCCGGTACAAACAGTTATTCTTATTTCATGGGTTTCGCTGGATTTCGCAATTAAATTCATTTTTTTAAGCATTCCACCCCAAGCAAAGCGGGAAGCCACTAGCATGCAAGGGGTTACAAAGAGTTGGAGCGAGAACAAAGGAGTGATAGCGGAAAGGGTGAAGAGAAGGTTAGGTGATAGATCAGGGCTTCTGGGGACGTCGATTGACATTACATTTGAATAATTGGAGATTATAGCTATCAGGGAAACAAGAAATGGGGATGGAATTCCACAGGCGAGAAGTGTGAGACATGAAGCTATTGGAGTAGAAAAGACGGCTACATTTAGCAGTTTCGATAGTAAAAGGGTGAGAGCGAGATGCCAGCCTAGTTGAACGCTTAAATTCATGAAGTCTGGGAACCAGCGAAAGCAGCTCAGTTACCGTGAAAGTATTCGTAAAAAAAGACAGAAGGAGGCAACGTGAGAGAGCGACTGCAGACGAGATGCCAGATCAGGGCTAATTATATGGCATATCCGTCTCTGGATTTTATAAAGAACCTTGAGACAAACAAAAGGGGCTCCAGACCATATATGGCAGCAATGCTCCATGCAAGGGCAAATTCGTAAATTTATTTGCAAGTTATAAATATTGTTATCGTACAAAAAAATTCGTCGAAAAATATCACATAAGAAATCGCCGAAAACAGTTGTCGTAACGAAAACTTTGGAAACCAAAATTTTAGGATTGCAGATATGGATCCTGCACGGAATGTTTTAATTTGGTGATAGAATTGTTTCGATTCCAAAATGGTACGATTTGTTTATAATGATAATAAGTTTGCCTGTATAGTTGAAAAAATGTTTGAATTAATACACTGACATTCCTGCACACACATATATATATATATATATATATATATATATATATATATATATATATATATATATATATATTATCCCGCACCGGTAGTCCGAAAAGCTGGTACTGGTGAGCGATTTTTATGTATATTTATTAATATATATACTTAATAGGTCTGTTATATTACATTGAACACTATTTTATTAAAACCAGCACTCAATGCGCAATATATTCCTTCATATATATATATATATATATATATATATATATATATATATATATATAAAAGAAATATAGTTTTAAGGTGTGCTATATTTATGGGATAAAGTGCTCAATACCTGTTATAGGAACTTACCCATAATAATAATGGACTGTTTCTGACATTATAAATACTGCGCCTCTCAAGAGGTAAGACGAGGAGAAATAATTGAGAGCATATTGTAAGGATATTGGAATAGTGATACTTGTCGAGACAACATAGTTCACTCTAACAAAATCTGATAGTCATTACTAATACTTCTACTTCTTTGTATTATATTTCTGTTGTAATATATCTTTGTATTCCATACTTGTGTTCGTGTTATTCTTTCATTGGTTCTAACCTTGGACCATCACCGTGGTACAAGGAACTTGGACCATGACAAGTGGCGACGTAGAAACCCTAAAAAAAAAATGAAGAAAAAAACAACTCTCTACGTTGAGGACAAACCTTTTTTGCTATCCGTCGCACATGACAGTGTCGACGAGAAAACGGAAGAAACAAGTTCTACCTGAAGATTCTAAAAAACTAGTTCTACGCGAACATATAAAAATAAAGGAATTTTTTTTATTTTTTTTTTGGTGTACACAGGTTCCAGAATATCAGGCTACACTAAAGGAAAATACTTACACAAAATTACGTTAACATGGAAGATTTTAAGTCAACCATTGTGGAACTTATGAAAATCTAATTTGAACAGCAACAAAAAAACGAACAGAAATATCTTGAATTACAAGAATTATTGCTACGTGTAATGTCAAATAAAGGGCAAAATTTCGAAAATGAAACAGTTCTCTCACAAGACGCTACTTGGAGCAATATCGAAGATTTCAGGTATGCACCCGACGAAGACAAAACCTTTGCAACTTACTTCCGAAGGTTAGAAGATCTATAGGAATTTGACTGCAGAAATTGGTCAGACGCAAGAAAAATACGTCTACTACTAAGAAAATTAGGCACATGTGAATATACCAAATTCGTAGATTATATCCTACCGAGGACAACAAATGAGGTAACTTTCAAAGAAGCCATAAAACTGTTAACAGAACTTTTCAGCCCTATACCTCACTATTCCACAAAAGATGGAAATGTCTAAATCTAACAAAAAAGGAGAGCAAAGATTACATAACTTTCGCTTCCATTGTAAACAAATATTGTAATGATTTCAAATTATCGGAACTCAGCCCGGACAATTTCAAATGTTTAATATACGTCCAAGGCCTGGTTTCAAACAAAGACGCGGAAATTAGACGCAGAATCCTGACAAAATTGGAGAGTGAACAAGATTTGACACTTCAAAACTGTCCGAAGACTGCCAGAGATGCATAAGTGTAAAGAAAGTCTCAAAAGATATAAAAGAAGCTGGCATCGTGCACATACGTAAAGTACGAAGACAAACCAACTTTCCATCCTCACAAACAAACCAAACTAATTTTCCCTCCTCAAAACAGGTAAAACAAATTTTTCTACTTCAAAAAGTCAATATCAAAAAAACTACTACCCACTCCATGCTATCGCTGTGGAACTTGGCATTGGTATAAAGACTGTCCATATCGTTTTAAAGCTTGTCTATCATGCAAAAAAGTAGGACATAAAAGTTCTCATTGTTGGACTAGAAGAGAAAGCAAAAGCAGAATAAGAATCACGAGGACTGACCAAGCGGATGAGACTAACATAAGAAAATACGTGCAAGTAGAAATGCAAAACAGAAAAGTCAGACTACAGTTGGATTCCGGGTCGGACTTAACTATTATTAACGTACAAACATGGAGAAAACTGAACAAACCTACTATGTTAAGAACCGATAAAATTGCTAGATCGGTAACTGGGAGAAAAATAAAATTTGAGGGTGAAGTGATTACAAATGTGACATTCAATGGAATGACCAAAAATTGAAAATATATGTGCTAAGAAATACAGAAAACTTATTCGGTACGGACTGGATGCAAAAATTCGAACTTTGGAATTTACCAATAAGTACGTACTTCCAAAATGTAAAAAGTTTATCGACCGAGGCAGATAAATTAAAAGAAAAACTAAAAGAATTTCCCCGAAGTATTTTCAGCAGGTCTCGGAAGATGTAAGAAAATGGCAGCAAATATAGAAATAAAAGAAAACGTTCAACCTATCTTCAAGAAATAAAGGAGCGTACCGTTTGCTTCAATAGAAAAAATAGATCAAGAATAGGCATTATCACCCGCAGAAGTGATGTTCGTTAGAAAAATTAGATCAGTGTTTGATAAGTTGCTACCAAAACAAACGAAGCAAATAACACAGTCATGCGTACTAAAAAGAAAATTCCACCCAGGAGAAAAAGGTTTTTTTTTTTGTTTTTTTTAAGCATATAAAAACAATACATCTTACTGGTAACAAAGTACAATTGAAAAAAGAATCGGGAATATGGTTTACATAGTACAGGGACCCAAATTCTCACATAAAAGACGCGTAAACCAAATAAGAAAGGGACTGTTAGAGGACTCTAACGGTCCACCTCAGGAAGAAGTGATGGATACGATTTTCGATTCATTTGATATACAAAGGCAGCAAACAATGCCAGAACCATGAAAATCGTCCAGAAAAAGGAAGTTCACAGAACCTTTGGTAATAGATCAAGAGAGAAAAAAATATTAAAAACCCCTGCTACGCAAAAGCTTCGGAAGTGGGGTATGGGAACTTACCCATAATAATAATGAACTATTCCTGACATTATAAATACTGCGCCTCTCAAGAGGTATGAGGAGATTGTAAGACGAGGAGAGATAATTGAGAGCATATTGTAAGGACATTGGAATAGTGATACTTGTCGAGACAACATAGTTCACTCTAACCAAATCTGATAGTCATTACTAATACTTCTACTTCTTTGTATTATATTTCTGTTGTAATATATCTTTGTATTCCATACCTGTGTTCGTGTTATTCTTTCATTGGTTCTAACCTTGGACCATCACCGTGGTACAAGGAACTTAGACCATGATAATATCAATGATATAGCGTATGTAAATATAAATATAAAAATGATCATTGAAGTCAACTTCAGAGGCGACAGTCTGTTTCATGCTGGAAGCAACCGGCAGGCTGCCATAGCGATTGCGCCCAGCAGAAAACAGCCTGTCGCTTGAGTGTTGACTTCAATGTTCAATTTTATTTTATATATATATATATATATATATATATATATATATATATATATATATATATATATATATATAAATCACTATAAACTGATGAAATGCTTAATATATATACATATAGATACCAAAACATTCTGCTTTTGGGATAAACGTATATTTTTATGTTCTTTTTATAGATACAAGTATTTAAGCAAATGCTCTGTTTATAATAAACAGTATTAAATAACATTTACCGGCCTGAATGTCCGAGAAATTTTCATAGAAAATATTCGTCCTTTGACAGGATTCGAACCTGCATTCTATACGGAACCGTCATTTACGCTGACGTGCCTTGACCGCTCCATTAGTTTATAAGCAGTAAATTCAACCTTGCCAACCTTTGTGGCCGAGCGGTCAAGGCACGTCAGCGTAAATGACGGTTCCGTATAGAAAGCAGGTTCGAATCCTGTCGGAGGACGAATATTTTCTGTGAAAATTTCTCGGACATTCAGGCCGGTAAATGTTATTTAATACTGTTTATTATAAACAGGGCATTTATTTAAATATTTGTATCTATAAAAAGAACGTTAAACATAAAAATGTCTTTAATAATAAATAAATTGTCGGACTTTGTCCATTTCTTAATATATAAACGTATATATATATATTATATATATGACTATTTACATTTAATCTGTTTCCATATGCACAATATTAGTAATAAATCCATATGCACATACATACATACACTTTTAATCTAAGGCTCGTGTTCATGAAGTGTTCGCCCGTCTACATGTTTTTGTTCCTGGAGGCAACTGGATAGCCTTGGGTAAGGCAGTCTCCTCAATTTATTTCCGCAAACAACCACGGCCTTTTGCGAACGCAAGGCCGGATACTTTGAAAATCGATGAAGCTGTAATTTAGTGCTGTAACATCTTTCAATTGGTTAATAGCTTTCAAAATCTATTATGAAATTATCATTTAATTATTCCTAATAGAACAGTCAATTTCGACTCGCAGCCATTTTGCTAAATTCATTTTCATGAAATCGAAACTGTTTGAAGCAATTTGTGTTCGGGGATGAAGACATTAGCCCATACGAATCCTAGAATCGCATTTGACTTCGGGGTCGGTCGGTGGAATAAGTTTCACGATTAATACTCGACGAATAAATACCGCGTATTCTGTTTCGGGTTTTTCTTCTTGTTAATGTTTATTTTTTTTTATTGATCGAATTCAAACAATTCCGATGACCTGTGTTACCCGCCCCCTGGTCAACACGTTATTGGTCAAAGAGCTCTTGACAAAGTTTTTCTCTATGGATTTTTTTTACCGGTTTTTCTCTATGGATTTTTTTTTTATGTATAAACAGAGTTTTGTTTTTTTGTTTTTTTTTTCCTTTTAAAGAAAACTTTAAGTCAGTCTAAGAGCAAAAAAAAAAAACACCCCGTCAATTATACAATAATCTATTTCAGGACAATATTCTTGTTCTTTTCGCAAAGATTTATATGTATATATGTGTGTAAAATTTCAGGCAGAATATATCAGTAAAGGAAAAGATGAATACAGGCAAAAAGGAAAACTTATCTTAGCCTAGGTGTTTCGGCCACTGAGTGACTTTATCAAGGCAAATATAAGGATTTTATTTTGTGACAAGTATTTATCTACAAAAGCAGAAATGTTACTGGCTTTTCAAAGTTTTTAGGTATAGGAGAATTCATGAATATTCATAGATTAACGGAAAAGTCAAGCAAATTTAAATTGGGTATGATGTGATACACTTCAACGTTCAATAAAAAAGAAAGTGAGTAGGTGATATATATATATATATATATATATGTGTGTGTGTGTGTGTAATATGAATATATATATATATATATATATATATATATATATATATATATATATATATATATATGGTCTGACGATTGCGTCTAGCATGAAACAGCCTGTTGTCTCTAAGTGTTGACTTCAATGTTCACTTTATATATATATATATATATATATATATATATATATATATATATATATAGGTAAGATGAGAACGAATAGAGTATACTTCCAACGTTCGTTACATTTAATTTGAAAGAGGGTTCAATACATTTTAGAGCACCTATATCTTGAGGAGTTTATAAAGTTACACAATAATAAAATTTAAACCAGTTTAACAATCTGGATCATAATGCACTTTCCAAGAGAAATATTATTAATGATACTAGTCAATGTAATTCTAATAATTCAGACCAATGCCCATTGTCAAACAAATGTTTAACTAATTTCTTGTTTCCCTAAGTACTATCTCTACAATTGAGAATGCGGCGGTTGGAAATTTCTATATTGGAAGTATTAGGAATGGAGGAAGTGTGGAGCAATGGATAGCGGCTCGGATTGAGGAATCGGACACCCGAGTTTGAATTCCAGTCGAATTCAAACTCGGATCTTAATTACCCACCTTCAGCTATGGGGAAATAGCAAAACAGAGCGAGTTCTATAGCCTTGGATGGCAACTGGTCTATCTCAGAAAGAAATGGCAACCTACTCCGAGAAAAATCTGCCTCGTCAATCATGTATCAAAAAATACATGATCGCCTGAGCGTGTGTCACGCATGGCACATAACTGACTGAGTACTAAGAATACTTTTAATACTAGGTTGTATCAACATATCCTGTCCTTTACCGACAATAAATATAGTAATAATTCATCGCTTTCTAAATATTTTTCGAGTTTAAAAGATGGTAATAAAGTTCCTATGCTGGAATGAAAAATTTCAAAAATGGCAGGGGCATGAAGATCCTTATATGATTCCTATTTTTTGTGTTTACATGAAACATTGGAAATTATCAGGTTCTTTGATGAAATTTCCTAATTAAATCAAAGATCCAAATTTACTGTAAGTTGTAAAAACAATCTAGCCTTTGCCTTACAATTCAGTTAAACTTTGGAATTTGTTTTTCGTTAGATTTTACCTGAACTGCTTTGCACCATATTTGGCGTATCTTTCTATTTGTATGATTAGTTTGAATTTAATTTAGTTCTATATTGATTTCCTGGTAGTATTATTAACACCTTATACGGATGTATTGGTAATTAGTTAGTATTTTTGACATTTTACATTGGTTGGTAGATATTATTAGCATCTTATATGGATGATATTTACTTAACGGTTGCATATTATTTATCAAATAATTCTATAAGTTTAGATTATTTACTAGTTTCTTAAAGAGGCCTCTTATCAACTACAAAAAAATTATGTAAGAAATCCACAAAGCATATATCTGGTTGAGCATTCCGTTAAATTACATCTCTACTCCCCACTCCGCTTTTATTTCTTATGAAAGTTGACTGTCTGGCATGAGTACATTTATTGCAAGTATCTGTAACAGTCTGGTTACTGTTAGATGTCAACTCCTGGTCATGACAGATTTCCAAGATAACAATTTCTAATTTTTTACTTTTTCGCCTACTTTGAATTTATCATAGGTAATATTCAATTGGTTGATCAGGGTAAGGCTTCCAAGTCTTACATTTCTTTTTCAAAAAAACAGGATGTATTTTGCCTTTGAAACCAAATTAATCGTTCACTCGCCAGTAATTTACAATCGCCTGAGGAGACACATTGTTATGTGTTGAAACACGACTGCAATTGCGTAGCGATTCTTACATGTTTTTCTTGTAATATCCTTATATATATATATATATATATATATAGAGAGAGAGAGAGAGAGAGAGAGAGAGACAGAAATGAATATTTTTTGCTTTGGCAAAACACTAACTACTTGTTATAAACTAAAGAAAACTAATTCAGATGTCTGTGCTGGTGAGACCTATACAAAGGTGAGATGTGTGCGACAAGTGGATAAAACAGAGAACTGAGCAATCTTAAATTATTTGCAAAAGAAAGGTATGACACCCAAGGAAATCCACCTGCTAAAGAATCCCCTCCCTATGCAAGTATGAAGAAGTGGTTTGCGGACAGTACAAAAACCTCAACCACTAATAAACAAGTTGATGCTATTTATCTTATGGTTGGGGATGACAGACGTCTTATTGTCCGGCAGATAGATAAGTTCATAGGGATTAACTGGTTCGTTCCATACTGTTTTAAATGAGATCTTGGACTGTCCGCAAGATGGGCCCCAAGAATAATGACGTCTTATTGTCCAGCAGATATATAAGTTCATAGGGATTAGTTCGTTTGTTCCATACTGTTTTAAATGAGATCTTGGAGATTTTCAAACTGTCTGCAAGATGGGCCCCAAGAATACTGAAACTTGAGCTGAAGCTGAAAAGGGTTGACATTTCCAGGACTTGTTTCCAAACTGGTCCTCTGAATTTTAATCACAAATATTCAAAGCAAACATTGGAGATACCCTGATTCTCCCACCTCGAAGCAGTTCAGTCAGGCAGCGTATGTTGGCAAGGTGTTGGTTTCGTTTTTTTTTTTGTTTTGTTTTTTTTGGTTGGGGGTGTCTGAAGGTGTAATCATGGTAGCTGGGAAGGGAAAGACTATTAATGAACAGTGCTATGCATCAGAATTAAAACAACTGATGGAAAAAAACAAGTCGAAACTTAGAGGCAAGCTGAGGGCAAGTCTTTTATTGCTCCAGGACAGCGCATGCCCCTTGCTCACCTAACTTAGATCCATCCGCATATTCGCCATTTTGGAAATAATAACGAGAAGGACTTTTTTGAAAAAACATGGCGCTACCTTCTTCCTCCATGTCGAGATTGCAAGCAATTGGACCAACTGAATTGATGTCAAGGAGGGCAATATTGAAAAATAATGAAAATCTGATTAGTTCCTCCATTTTCTTTTCAGTCGAGGCTTAAAATCTTTTGAACGAGGTGGATAAAGTTTCGATTCCTGTAGGACGCACAGTTTTTCTTTAACAGGGATTCTGAGTTTAGGTTGGTTGATATAAATGTTTTTGAAATGGACAAAGTCCGACAATTATTTTAAGACATTTTTATGTTTATACATTCTTTTTATAGATACAAGTATTTAAGTCAATTCTCTATTTATAATAAACAGTATTAGAAACATTTACCGGCCTGAATTTTTATAGAAAATATACGTCCTCCAACAGGAATCGAACCTGCATCCTATACGGAACCGTCATGTAGCCTGACGTGCTTTAACTGATTGGGCCACAGAGGAGCGTTCAGTTAGCAAGGTCGATTTTACAGCTTTTAAACTACAATCTTCCATTATTCTCTCACGTACATTCATATCTGCTCAATGCGTATCCAAATGTAAACAAATGACGTCACACATTATGAAATGGACAAAGTCCGACAATTATTTTAAGACATTTTTATGTTTATACATTCTTTTTATAGATACAAATATTTAAGTAAATGCTCTGTTCATAAATTTGTAAATAAATATATGAAAATCTCTCGGACATTCAGGCCGGTAAATTTTGTTTAATACTGTTTATTATAAAACAGAGCATTTACTTAAATATTTGTATCTATAAAAAGAATGTATAAACATAAAAATATCTTAAAATAATTTTTTGTTTAAATAAAATAATAAAACAGATAGCAACTCAAATACTTGTACCCACGAAAAATTAACGTTTTTAATAAGGAAATATATACATCTATAAATGAAGAAACATAAGCATATTTTTGTGTGGGTGAGCGGGATGTATGTATATATATATATGTATATGCTTCTCAAAAAGACGTGATTTCACCTGATAAATATAGTGTATAATAAGAAAAGAATCAGGACTCTGTAGGTGAGTAGATCAAATTTACGTATTGGATAATTTTAGGATCTTTAAATAATAAATAAATTAATTACGGTCCCTTCTGATTTGACTTCCAATAACAACAAAAAAAGAAAATCAGGTGACGGGGCTAGGGTTGGGGAGCAGGGTTAGATTTTTTGATGTATTAAATCTAAGGTCCGACTTAAACTTCCCGTTCAAATCCTACAGATAGAGGAGAGTTACATAAAAAAAAAGATGGCCGCTCAGTTTCAAAAAACGGGATAATTAAAAAAAAAGAAAAGAAAACTTTCTACAAAGGTACAAAAATCAGAGATACATAATGAGAGTGATTTGTCACGCGACACGCTTTCTTTAACGCACCATTCGTGGTCGACATGTATAAAAGAAAATAAATTAAATCAAGGTCTGATATTGGAGGGGAATTAGAGGTAGGGATATTGGGAAGGGCCAGATCCGAAAGTAGATGAATGCACGATTTCAGCAAAATGGAAAGTCTAAGGAATAATAATAATAAAAAGATCAGGTATATAAGAATATAGCCAGAAGCGAGTTTATATTTAGTGGTCAAGATATAATGCGTACAGACCCACGTCACTTTTATGCACCGAGAGGAGAAAAATGGCGGCCAGTATTTTTAAATGTTTCATTCAGATCCGATTTAGTAGAACAATAATGAATTTACGAATATATATATATATATATATATATATATATATATATATATATATATATGTGTGTGTGTGTGTGTGTGTGTGTGTGTGTGTATAGTTACGTATTTGTGAAACAATCCCCAATCCCTCTTTTATAAAGGTTTCTTTAAATACGACTGAGAAGTAAAATGGCGGGCAGTATTTTTAAATGTTGCATTCAGATCCGATTTACTAAAATAATGATGAGTTTATGGGAATATATATATATATATATATATATATATATATATATATATATATATATATATATAATTGCGTATTTGGCCAACAACCCCCAAACCTCTTTATAAAGCTTTTATTAAATACGACTGAGAAAAAGAAAGACAGTATTCTTAAGCGTTGCATTCAGATCCGATTTACTAAAACAATGATGAATTTACAGGAATATATATATATATATATATATATATATATATATATATAATTGCGTATTTGGCCAACAATTCCTCTTTTATAAAGGTTTCATTAAATCCGGCTGACAAGATACTGCGGTTAAGTCTTTTTTATTTAATTTTTCTTGTGCTCTTGTAATTTTCTTCTTTTTAGGACAGAAATTATACAGTTCGGTTATACCTTTGGCCATTATCAAGGATGATCTTATTTTTAATTTTTATCTGAATTTATGGATTGTTTTATGTGTGAATCTGGAGTTATAGGACTGTTTTATTTTTCAAACACCGTCAGCACATTCTGGTCGTGTTCATAGTTAATATTATTAAGTGTCGGTTTTTACTTTTTATTTTTTTCTTGTTAATAATGCTTCTATTATTTTTAGCCATTTTTGTACTTGTGGATGAGATTATTATATTTGTATTATCAACGGGAACGTTCCGAATAGTATCTGCTATATCTCCATGTGCATTTAAATGAGACATAATTAAGCTATGGCCGGAGAAATGTAACGGGAGTCTTCTTGTTATAACTGTTGTATATCTAATATAATTACTTATGAATTTGCATTGATCAGGAACACAGTTCCTTATGGGACTTATGAATTCGTAAATTGTATTGGTACTCTGTAATTTGGATTTTGTAAGTGAGTTATTATTATTGATAATGATATTTGCCGTTTTATTTTTTATAGTAGATAATTAATTTAATTGTCTTGCTTTTATCGACTTGAATTGCGTATTTCTTTAGAATGTTTCTAAATAAGATTCAACGTTCTTATTGTTACCATGTATTTGATTTTTATAGAAAATATTAATGCTATTGTTGTTTTCTGAACGTTCAGTTTTGCTATTGATTACTTTAGAAAGAAAAAGTCTAATAAAAATGATCTATAAGATTATTATTAACTCGCGTTTGTTTCAAGTTGTTAAGATCTTTAAAAAAAATCGAACGAGAAGATGAATTCTCGTGCGCTCTCACGAGTAATTTTTTTTATAACACCTAGTTTATATCTGGGAGGACATTGACTAGTAAAATTTAAATACGCACGGAAACAGTACCAAAATCTGTTCGTAACATCCTCGTTGATAATACAAATATAACAGCCTTAACCACGTGTAAAATAAGATTCAAAATAATGAAAACATTATTCATAAAAAAGAAGCCAACACTTAAAAATATTAATTATGAACACGGCCACAATGTGCTGGCCGTGTTTAGAAAATAAAATATTCCTTTAACTCTATATACACATATAAAACAATCCATACATTCAGTTAAAAAAAAGTTACCCTTGATAATGGCTAAAAGGATAGCTGAAACATACAAAGCATTTGGACAATTTCAACATAATTTTAAAAAAAGAATGTAAAAAAAAGAAAATTCTTAAAAAAAGAAATTAAATAAAAAAATTACCGCAAAACCTATATATATATATATATATATATATATATATATATATATATATATATATATATATATATATTATAAATCACTCATACAAAAAGTAAATTAGTAACAAATTTTTTAAAGATTCATTAACCTACTAATCACTCGATGAATGTTATATTATGGGGTCCTCCCTTTTCATATAAAGTGGACTCGACCAGAGTGTTACTTGGACTGCTGCCGTTAAATACCCAGAGTCAGTCAGAATAGAGAGAGATTGAGAGAGTGAGCAGAGAGTGTGATTGAGTTAGGGATAGAGTAATAGTAAGCACGTAGACTCTAAGGAAGTTCTACTTCTAGACTGTATATATATATATATATATATATATATATATATATATATATATATATATTATTATTATTATTATTATTATTATTATTGCTACTAACAGCGTTCCTGGATTTACTAACAGTATTACCCATTGTATTATTGTGTAAATACATTTAATTTCTTATATTTAATTCTAACGTTTGTCATTCATTGGAGACCGAATTTCATCTCGGAATCCACAACAAATTGGCGACGAAGATTCGAACTCACGGGGAAAAGAAAAAAGATCAACAAAAGAAAAATCTTCCCTCGCCGTCCAACAAGCAAATTGGCACACACACGGGCTAAAAAACAACAAATTCGCGCCGAACGATTCGAACTCACACAAGAAGAAATAGAAAAATCCGTCCCTCGTCCACAACAAATTAGCGACAAAGAGTTACGAGGAGTAAAAAAAACGTAAAATTGAGTTATCATGGAAGATTTTAAAAATATTTTGGTAGAACTGATAAAATACCAAAATGATCAACAATTACAACTACCAGAACGAATGGAAGAAAAATGGCAAAAGCAATTATTACAAACGCAAAAGGAAAATCAAGAAAGACAAATAGAGCTCCAGTAAATAATATTGAAAGTAACGGGCAACAAGCAATTAGATATTGAAAAAAGAAGCAACATTTTCGCAAGACGCAGTGTGGAATACCATAGAGATTTTCGAATATTCTCTAGATGAGGACAAAAATTTTGGAGATTACTTCAGAAGACATGAAGACATCTTTAACATAGACTGTCAAAATTGGACAGAAGCAAAAAAGCTACGTCTATTGCTTAGAAAATTAGGAACTGAAGCATATACAAAGTTCGTGGATTATATCTTGCCAAAAAAGACGAACGAATTAACATTTGACGAAGCAGTGACATGTCTTAAAGAACTCTTCAGCCCGAAAACATCACTCTTCCACAGGAGGTGGAAATGCCTTAACCTGGTAAAGGGCGATAATGAGGATTATTCCACGTTTGCCGCAATCGTAAATAAACATTTTGACGGCTTTAAACTAGCGGAATTAACCCCGGACAATTTCCAATGTGTCATCTTTGTTCAAGGGTTAGTTTCTACAAAAGATAGCGAAATGCGCAGAAGAATGCTTGCAAAATTACAAAATGAACCGGGTCTAACATTACAGCAATTATTTGAAGATTGCCATATATGTTTAAGTTTAAAGAAAGACGCAAAGGACATTGAAGAATCAGCTGTTTCTCATATACGTAAGTTAAACAAAAGACTACGTTCTTCACCCTCCCCGGAAAGAAAACTAAAATTTTACGACAATGAAAAAAGATTCTCACCCTCCCCAGAAAATAAAAGAAAATTTTATAATAAGAGGAAAAGTACAACATACAGGACAAATTATGACGAATATCGGAACAAATATAACCACCCCATCAGCATGTTATCGATGTGGAGGACTACATTGGAACAAGGATTGCCGCTTTAGATATAAAAACTGTCTTGAATGTGGAAAAATGAGCCACAAGACATCCCAATGTAGAAATAGAAAAGATACTAATAGAATAATGAGCTACAAGGATGAATAACGATGACAACACCAACGGAAGGAAATATGTGGAACTGGAAATTTTAAATAAAAAAGGTTAAATTACAACTGGATTCGGGTTCCGACCTCACGATAATCAACTTACAGACATGGAGAAAACTCAACAGACCTACCATGTTACACACACAAAAAATTGCCAAGTCGGTTACAGGCAAACGAATAAAATTTGAGGGAGAAATAATCGTGAATGTTAAATTTCACGGCAAAACAAAAAACTTAAGATATATGTCATTAAATATACTGAAAATCTAGTAGGTATCGACTGGATGCAGACGTTCAACGTTTGGGACCTACCTATCAACTCTTTTTGCAAAAAGTTAGAGGTTGAATCATCAGATACTATAAAATTGAAGGAAGAATTATATAATCAATTTCCTGAGGTATTTTCAAGCGGGTTAGGACGATGCAAGAAATTTAAAGCCAAAATAGAATTAAAAGCAAACGTCCAACCAATTTTTAAAAAGAAGCGAAATGTACCGTTCGCTACTATAGAAAAAATAGATAAAGAATTGGAGAGATTGAACAAACTGGGATTCTATCAAAAACAGAGTTTAGTGAGTGGGCAGCGCCGGTAGTTTATGTAAAAAAGAAGTCAGGTGAAATCCGCGTATGCGCAGATTTTTCGACGGGACTCAACAAGGCAATAAAAGACCACCATTACCCACTACCGAGCCCAGAAGAAATATTTACAAAGCTCAACGGCGGTAAGATATTTCAAATATAGATCTAAGTGAGGCTTATCTACAAATCCCAGTACAAGAAGAGAGTACGAAAATCCTTTGCATTAATACGCACAAAGAGTCGTACAAATTCAACAGACTACCATTCGGAGTAAAAGTTGCACCTGCAATTTTTCAGCAAACGATGGACACAATGCTCACGCGCCAGAATTTCGCGACCACTTATCTGGATGATATTCTAATTAAGAGCGACAATGTTGAAGAGCATACATCACACATAAAGGAAGTTTTCAGAAGACTTCATGACTTTGGGTTCAAAGTAAAAGGAGAAAAGTGTGATTTTTTTCCTAAATGAAATTAAATACTTAGGTCAGATAATAAATGAAAATGGCAGGAAACCGGACCCAGTGAGGGCATCGGCAATTAAAAATATGCCTGAACCAAAAAATGTTGCAGAACTACAAAGTTTCCTGGGCCTAGCTAACTGCTATGGCGCATTTATTGATAATATGCATAAACTGAGGGCTCCACTAAATGAGTTACTAAAAAAGGAGAATAATTGGAATTGGACAGAGGACTGTAAAAAAGCATTAAAGGAAATAATACAAAAATTAACTTCGGAGTTAGCATTGACACATTTTGATCCCGAACTCGAAATCATTATTGCAAGTGACGCGAGCTCACATGGAGTTGGTGCGTGTATTTTACACAAGAAGCGGAACGGTACAAACAAACCCGTTGCACACGCATCTAGATCATTATTACCGGCGGAGAGAAACTATTCACAGATCGAAAAGGAGGCATTAGGCATAAGTTTTGCAGTAACTCATTTTCACAGATATATTTATGGGAGAGAGTTTACACTCCAAACGGACCACAAACCGCTTCTTACGATTTTCGGTTCAAAAAAAGGTCTACCAGTCTATACAGCGAACAGACTTTTAAGATGGGGAACTGTGTTACTAAACTACAATTTGAAACTGGAATTCTTACCATCAAAGAAAATAGGACACGCTGACGGACTGTCGCGATTAATACCTGCGAAAGGTGAACCGTTAGAAGATTCGGTAATTGCGGCATTACAAGCTGAAGATGAAATCAGTAAGGTACTATGCAATACAATAAAGGAACTACCTGTAACGCTGCTAGATATAAGACGAGAAGCAGAAAGAGACGAGTTTATATAGCAAGAAAATAATAGAAGAGAAAGTAAGGAATTTAGCAGACAGTTTCTCAATCTGTGACAACATATTATTGTATAACGAGAGAGTAGTAATACCGAAGTCACTACGAAGAAGGATCTTAAAAGATTTTCCCTTAGGACATCCCGAAAAACACCGGATGAAATCACTTATGAGAAGTTTTGTCTACTGGCCGAACATGGACGATGATATTACGCAAATGGTGGAAAGTTGCAAAGGTTGTGCTGCTGCGGCGAAAGCACCACCCTCTATACAAAGGCCATGGCCTAAAGTCGACAGACCGTGGTCCAGAATCCACGTGGATTACGCAGAACCCATTGAAGGTTACTATTATTTAATAACAGTAGATAGTTTCAGTAAATGGCCAGAGGTTGCCAGATTTAAACACCAGACGACAGAAAACACCATAAACTGTTTACACGAACTATTCGCGAGATTTGGCGTCGCGGATTGTTTGGTAAGCGATAACGGCACACAGTTTACCTCCAATGACTTCAAAGAATCTTGTGAGTAAAACATTTCAAGATAGCTCCGTACTACCCGAGGTCGAACGGACAAGCTGAAAGATTCGTTGACAGACTAAAAAGAGCGTTAAAAAAGCCGAGGATGTACCGACGATAAAAGCGATACAACAGTTCCTCCATGTGTACAGAATAACATATATATATATTATAATTTTTTAATACAGACAAAAGTAATTTACTCACTACAAAAATGTCACTTTGTTTCGTTGCATTTAGTTGCACCTCGACTGGTGAGGACCTAAATGGTTATTAACAATTGCAGTAAATTGTTTTTATCTATATGAAAACATTATAATAAATAATTATTGCTTTACTATCAGTATTGAATCCTCTTATGAATCAATGCTGTCTATGAACGTTAGAATTTATATGTTATTTTTCGTTCTCATTATATTCATATATATATATATATATATATATATATATATATATATATATATATGTATATATATATAAGTGAATATTAAAGTCAGCACTCAGAGGCGACAGGCTTTTTCATGCTAGGCCTAATCGTCAGGCTGCAAATCTTGGATTTTTCCTCAACTATTTATGTATAAGAGTCAGTGGTGCATTGTGGGTAATCTATTCTGGTGGTTATTTTTGTGGGAGTAGCTTGTTTATTTATTTATTTGTTTGGGTTAATTTATTTGTTTTTCATTTTCATTTAGTATTATTTATTCTTTTCGGTTTTGATGTTTTATTAACGTAGAAAAAACAATTGGGTGGATGGATTTGCTTATTTAAGGGTTTGTTTTGGCCTGGGAAGATAATTAAGGCAATTTATTCGTTCAATGTTTAGATTGCTTACAGTAGTCCATTCTGTTATTTTGGCATGGGGGGTGCAGTTTTTAATTAATTTATTTATTTGGATTTATTATTTTTACATGTTTTTGCTTATTCATGCTTATTTTTATTAGTTCTAACGGTTATTTTAGCGGTGACAGTTTGTTAATTTATTTCATTTATTTATTTATTTGGATTCATTTTTATTTGTTTTTTATTTATTTACTTATTTTTTATTTTGTATATTTTTATTTACTCTATTTGGTTTTCGATTTTTTAGTAACGTATTAATATTTTTTTTATTGTTATATAGCAGTTATAGCTAATTTTACGTCCGATTTTTGGATTGGTTGTTGTTTATTGTAACGGTTATTTTGGCTAGATTGGTTTGTTAATTTGTTTATTATTATTCTCTTTATTTGGCTTGATTTTTTTTACTTGTTTTTTTATATATTCTATTTTTATTTGTTCTATTTCGTCTATTCTAACGGAAGTGATTCGTTAATTTGTTTATTTGTTTGGGTTAATTTATTTATTTATTCATTTCAGTTTTCGATTTTTATGTAACGTAGTAAAAAATTGTTTTCATGTCTGCATTTTGAGATGAGCTCAGATCATTTATTTAGTAATTTATTTTGGTCTGGGAAGGTAATAATATCTGGGTTTTTTTTCCTCCAAGTAAAGTTTGCAGGTTTTTTTATTGATTGTATTGTAGGCTGGTGATCTTTTCTCAATTAGTTTAGTGGTGTTTTAGATATTAAACATTTTGCGAGATGGAAAATTATACTGTTACACGATTTGGACAATTTTGCTGTTACACCCGGTATATATATAATGTTTTTTTTCTTTTTTTTTTTTTGTTATTTTAATTATTTCTTACGAGAATAGTTTTATGGGACAACCGAATTGATAAACTCCTTTTGTTACCTGAAGTTTATATATCATAGACATGGTAATTGCGCGACTGCCTGCTTCTAACTTTCTAAAGTAAGTTTTACACGAGGGATTTTATATTGTACGAATTTTCTTTTGTTTTTCAAATGAATATTACATTAACATTTGGGTTGGGGGTTTGTAATAATGATTTTGCCAGATGTAAGTCCTACTGTTTAACCCATTGCTTGGAGGTAAAAGAGATGGATTTTTACCTTTCCTAGAGTTATATACGCGTTATTGAATACAATGAACTCGACTGGACTTTGAACTTTTCGATTTATCATGCCGAGCCGCTATTTCTCAACGAGTAAATTCGTATAGCTCCATAGAACGTAGGAGAATTAGTCAGTTCAACCATTGCCTTAGAAGAAAAAAAAAAAAAAAAAAAAAAAAAAAATAGAGGCTTATGGTCCCATACAATCACCAAAGTTAAGCAGCGTCGAACCTGGTCAGTACGTCGATGGGTGACCACTTTGAAATGTCATGTACATAGATGTGCGGATGGTGTAATCGATAACGGCTCGGAATTGCTAATTGGAGAACCGAGTTCCAATATCCATTTGTGTTCGCTATATTCACTTATGCGCAAAATACCCTTGCGAAAGGTATGAATCCATCTTTTCTCCTCTAGCAATGGGTTAATTAGTAAATATTGTATCATTAAGTCATTATTATCTCTCCCCACAAACAGAAAAGTCTTACAATCTAAATATATTTTCTGACTTTAAATAACCTGCAAAGGGTTGATAACGCGTAGAAAATGAATCATTCAATCAAAAACAAGAAGCAAAAAAGAAATATATATAAATATTTCGTGGAATAATAATATTCCATCGCAAAACAAAAAGACCAATTTTCATAATTCTTAGATTCCATCATCATATTAATATCTCTTTGTAAAAGCGACGGTAAGATAAGAAAGGTAATATAGCTAATTCAATTTATTGCGTCTTTCAATGGCTTAAACCATAAACTTTCCCTCTGTGTTCCGATCTTGCTAGCTGTATGCGAAACGCCAGGCTTCGATCAAAGCCCGCAGAAGATAATTTTAAAGAATGCGATAAATCAAGGTTATTTATTCCATTTGGAAACGGATTCCAGTATATTCTTTCGAGTGCGTCGTATGGATTTATCCCGACAGTCGCTCTCACGGGGGTTCGATAAGCAAACCTCGAATTTCTGTCTTATCAATAAAATAGCCACTGAGCTTTTGATGAATCACGTTTAGGGAAAACGAGCAATCTTTATTAAAAAAAAAGATAATAATAAAAAACGAAAAAAAAAAAATTCCCATCTCGCTCGCCCCGTTCGCATTTTGCGTAAAATAGTATCGGGTACTTTAAATAATACGGGATAATTTGCTAACCCTGTGTGGGTTGCGATTTCGTAAAATACATTGACTCTCTACTGCGTCATTCGTTCTCTATGCCATATTCAGTTTTTTTCTCTGGCCCCCGTTAATTACGCGATCGCGTTCTCAGCTGAAACCAGACGCTGCGATGTCGACCTGTGTACATGGTGTCGCTATCGAATGTCACTGAGGAAAATAACCTTAGCTGAAATACGCAGTGTTCCTCTAAAAATGTACTACCATGATTCAAAAATGACTTTTACATGGAATTCTTAAGCTAACTTATACCTATGTTGGCCCAATTGCGTCTGACCTGAGTAAGACGATAAACTACGTCCAACAACAAGGCCTCTGATCAGGAGGTTTTGAGAGCGTCGAACCACGTCTTAATTGCTGGTGTTTCCAGATCCACACTGACCCGGGGTGGTAGCACCTATTAGGGTCCCAGCTGTGGGTAAATATCACAACACCATAAATGTGTAACAATAGATTTTAATACCAGAAATGCTTTGTATAAAAATTATTACCAGCAACACTTTTTTGAAAAAAATATATTACCAGCTAAACATTTTGGAAAATAAAATATTACCAGCTATACATTTTTTCAAAAAAAAATATTACCAGATATAGACTTTTTGATGGAAAAAATATTACCAGTAATAGATTTTTGAAAAAAAAAATTACCAGTAATAAAAATTGTCGGCAATAAATAACCCATTAAGATTGATATGCCGTAAAAAATCCCCAAACAGACTAAATGCGCGCATATAATATATACAGTGCTATTCCCGCCAATATAAGGAACTTTTTCTGTAAGAGAAATTGACTTCTGATAAACCTAGTATGTTCTGGACTCCCTTTCGGCTCAGTTTCCCCACCGGAACATCAGAAAATATAGGCTAAGTTGAACTAGAGGTTCTTTTGTCTAACACACTAATAAAACTGTTATATACCGTACCTATGAACACTAATGGGTATGTCCCAATCCTCATAAATACGTTGGACACTAATGTAAGTGGGATTAATATACTAAGTAGTCCACAACTAACAGTGGTTCACCTAATTCACGCCGCTGACGAGTATTGTAATTTGTTGATGTTATAAAGATTACCAATTCCAACCTCATTTTGGTTATTCCTCATTCAGTAATACTTTCTAGGTTACAACAAAAATATTAACATGAGAACTCGTGTCATGTACTTAAATACACTTGACAGATGCAAGCTCTCATGTGGATGTCATGCATAGCACCAAACCCGTTCAGAAATGTCCAAACTATCTATACACAAACATTTTCTCTGATCAGTGATTGAAATGGCTTGGGCTTGAATGAATACCATATATCTCAAAGAATCTGGCACCAAACCATACATGAAATGACCAACCTATGCATACAAAACTGTTTTCTCTGATCAGTGATTGACATGGCTTGAATGAATACTATAGATCACAAAGAATTCAATCTGGCACCAAATCATATATGAAATGACCAAACTATGAATACACAAACGTTTTCTCTGATCAGTGATTGACATGGCTTGAATGAATACTATAGATCACAATGAATTCAATCTGGCACCAAATCATATATGAAATGTCCAAACTATGTATACACAACGGTTTTCTCAGTTCAGTGATTGAAATGGCCTGAAGTGAATGAATACTATAATTTTCAAAGAATTCAATCTGGCACCAAACCCTATAGATGGTGCTACAGTATCAAATAACAAAATCAGCTGAAGACTTCCAGCTACGACAACTAAAATGGGTAACATACGTAACTAAAAGAAACTCCTATCAAAACGAGAACGGGCAATAACAGTAGACTTGAGAAGAAGTATGTCCTAAAACTATTGTAATAAAAAAGAGTTTATGAATTTCAATTGACATTAACGCCAACTGCTCCATCAATGAATGTCGAGTGTTTCTTGAATAGTGTTGTTTTTAGGTTTCATGGTTGAGTCTTATGTTGATGAACAAATATTAAAAGTGTTGAATTGGCTGAGAAATTCAATAAATAAGTGCGTGAAACAAAACGAGATAGAATTTTTTTATACTATCGAGAACTATTGCGTGTAGAGAAAATTTTAAGAATAGTTCCTGAAAGAAAGTGCAAATTCAAAATGAATGCTCTTTGGAGAGTCTGTCAAAATGAAGAAAATGTTGAACGTTGTTGTTGAGTTAAAGAATGAGTGAAGTGTAATGTTTATGACATTTGCGTAAATTACACGGAGCGCTGATTTTAGCGTCCTACCATGACCTCGGCACAAAGTGATAGAAAGAGATAGCCTCTATGGATTTACGCGTTTTTTTTTTTTTTTTTATGCATATACTAAAGCTGTTGATGATAATATCGACCTGCGGGCCATCTGTCAGCTACAGTTTTCCTAATTTTTAATTACACACTGCGAGTCCTGTTGGCAATTTATAGCCCAATCACGGATAAAAATTCCGTTTCACCAGCAATTTACGCTCTTTCATAAAAGCAAACCACCACGGAAAGTGCTCAGACGAACAACATTCCTTAGTTCAACCAGTTCACGGCTAAGACACGCCATGATAAGCGAATTGTAGCCAGGTTCTTTCTGCGAACCGCTGTTTTGTGGAACAGACGCCAAGAGGATGTTTCCCTGCTCACTACAATCTTAAACGGTTCGAGTCTAGTGTTAACCGCTATCTTCCGCTCCTTTCCATATAAAATAGCGTAACCCTCTACTTCGAGTGCCCCCGGGCCTTGTACACGGTGACCCTTACTATAAAAAAATGCAGTAACGGTTTCGGTCTCGTAAGGAATATGCTTATGTCGTTCATTTTTATTTCTTTAATTATTTCTTCATTATTTATGAAGATGGGGATAATCGTCCAAATAATGTAAATAATGCAAGTAATTATAATACCTCATCTCAGAGATATAGAGGCCGAAACGTTGTGAATGTTACAATGAAGATAAGGATAACAGTCCGAATAATGTAAATAATGCAAGTAATCATAACTCCTCTCAGATATATAGAGGCTGAAACGTTTTGAATATGGCAATGAAGACGAGGATAACAGTACAAATAATGTAAATAATGCAAGTAATTATAATACTTCATCTCAGAGATATAGAGGCCGAAACATTGTGAACATAGCAATGAAGATGAGGATAACAGTCTGAATAATGTGAATAAACATGCAATCTCATCATAATAGAGGCTCAAAAGTTTCAGAATATATAATGATATTGGATTTAATGAGTTTAAAAATAATGCAAATGTTTGTTGATTCCGAATGATTGAGGATAACAGTCTGAATAATGTGAATAATGCAAGTCATCATAATACCTCATTTCAGAGGATTTTCCAAATTTTACCATTGATTTCGATAATCTGTTATTTTTTTAATTATACCACTACGATAAGTATTTTGTAATTGGTATAGTCTTCCATTCTTCTATTATCCTGATGTGGACTAACATGGCTCTCCACAATTTATCTCGTTTATAGCTCCTAGCAAATTTTGTCGTTTTTGCTATCTCTCCTAAACTGTTCTACCAACACACGCCCTCATTGTATGTCTGTTCAATAAATCAAGCAACATTGATATTACCTATTTCCAGTCCTGCTAGGCCAAAGCAATTACCGGTGTGTGATTGTGAGACATTAATGAAATCTGATTTGTCGTGGCAATTAGATGTCTGGTGCAACATGTCTGCTACTAACATTACATTTTCTTAAGTACGTCTAACTGCCATTAGTAATTAGTAATTACATGTTTTTTTTAAATTAATGCTACAGACCTCTAATCTAATCGTCTGAGAGAACCTTTTTTTGTCAACCCATCATATGGCTAATGCTAACCTCCAGGAGAATGAATCATTGCGATAACATTTTCCGCTGACGTGAAGTGGAAGGAATTTATTGACTCAATTGCTCGGTCACTTAATAGAAAAGACGGTTCACAGTAACTAATCATTTTTACTCGTCAGAATCTGTTATATATTTATAAGTGTTGTGGTAGGACCCACCTAATTTGCATAGTGGAGTACCGACCATATAAATATGTTCGGTACCGGGAAGAGAGTGAGGAATCAAGAGATTCATCCAGAGACTCTGCCCGACTGCGACTCAGTCAACACATTCTCCAGGAACGGTCTTACCGGGAATATACAAAAGACTATATGTAAATATTGTGTACACTTTCTTGTTTCAATACATTTTGTTCTAAGTACATTTTGTGTTGCATTATTATTCCATGCATTAGTCAAGTTTCAACAATAAGTCTACAAGTCGCCCACGCATTAAATATAATTGTCACATTTACTCTGGTTTTTCTGTTATGTATATATAAAATACAATATATAGATATAAAATACAAATAAAAATCTGCAATGCTTTTGGTACTGACTTGGCATCTTGGCTTCAGTTATTTTACACCGCTTGACCGTAACTTCCCTGTACAATTTCTATTTCATGGTAAATGTTCCGATGAGCTTTCCTCTTTGGTACCTAGACTTTCTGATATTAAGCTTTCCTACTATGTTGGCTGCAAGTTTTCCTCCTCTTACATTTGAAATGGCTAGATTCAACCGTGAGTTCTATGCTAACAGGTTCTTCTGTTTGTGAATCTTTCTTCCAGCTTTCTGTTTTCCAGTCAATTTTGATCTTTAATATTTTAAATTCAATGTCAATCGATATCTCCTGTCTTCTTAATTCTTGTTCTTTTATCGTTCTCTCTCCTTAATAATATTTTTTTCTTTACATATTCTCTAACACTCGGTAACCTCTTGCGTTTATATGGCTTTATCGCGTTGTAGAGTGTGAAGTGTTTAAAAAGAAAAGGTTAGCTGTTTTATGTCATATGGCAATATCAACTTTCTTGCCGAAAACACTATCATCGAAAAAATTATAATCGAATGTTGCAGTTTTTAAAAACTGTAGCAATTAAAAGACAAGGATAAAACTGTTTTTGCCGGCATAAATGAATGCTGTCTATTTCGTAATACACAGCGTTCTGTCAGTTCATATTCATGTCGGTGGCGTGTGATGAGACGAGAAAGTATTTCCCTGAAGGCAATCTTCCAAACCTCACCAGAGGCAAAATAACGTTTATAAAAAATCAGTTGCGAAATCGAAGGGCCGAGTTCGAATTCCAGTCGAATCCATTACATTCACATATGTGTTACCCTTGGGAAAGTTATGAAATCTTCTTCTTCCCCGCCTCAACTATGGGTAAATAGCAGAACAGATCGGGTTCTATAGCCTTGGATGGCAACTGGTCTACCTCAGAAAGAAATGGCAACCTAATGCGGGAAAAATCTGCCTCATCAGTCATGTATCGAAAGATACATGATCGCTTAAGCGTGTATCACGTATGGCACATAACTGAACTAAAGTTGCAAAAATTAAAGCATATTATTACGACATTGCGAATGAATAACTAAGAAGTAAGCTCTCGTAATTTCTCATCCTTACCTGCCTAATCTAAGCTGATGTATGATGTTCTTACGATCGATATAAAATATGTACTCTTTCTCATCACAAAATCTCGTCCAGTTCCAGATTATATTCCCTGAATTCATTTCCCTTGTTTGCTGTCCATGTTGGTAGCTTGAATCACATGAGGCGGCCATTTCTAATCTCATGAGTCCAATAAATAAAAATGAACATGGAAGATTTCAAAAAGAGGACGACAAACATAAAAAGAAAAAGGAAAGAGAACAGTGAAAGGAGAACGAGTCGAAGTGAGGAAGAAGAGATAAAGGAGAAGAAAAGGACTTAAAAGAAAGAAAGAAAGAAAGAAAGAAAGAAAGAAAGAAAGAAAGAAAGAAAAGGTCAATGTAGGAACAAAGATAAAATATAAATGAATGACGAAAGCAAAGAAGCAAAAAAAAGATGAAGAAGAAAAAAAAACGGTTCAAAGGGTAAAAAAGACAAATGAATGAAAGAAAATGAACAAACTGAATCCCAAAAGGAAAGTAGAAGTAAAAAAAACAAAAAAACAAAGAATAATCGAAAGGGTAAAAGAAAAATAGTAAATGGTGAAAAACAGAGAAGGAATTAAAATTGAAAAAAAAACGTAAAAATAAATAAAGGAATGAAAGTAAAAAACGAAGGAGAAAAATAATAGTATAAAAGAAAATGGTATAAAAAATAAAATCGGGAAAAAAATAAGGTACAGCTTGTAAAGAAAGAAAGAAAGAAAGAAAGAAAGAAAGAAAGAAAGAAAGTTCCCAAATAGAAAAGGAAGTAAAAGACATTAAAGTAAAAAACGGGATACAAAAGAAAGAAAGAAAGAAAGAAAGAAAGAAAGAAGGAATGAAATGTGAAAGGCAAATTAATAAAAATGAGATAAACCAAAAAAAAACAAAAAAACAACAAAGACAGGATGAATATAAAAAAGAATAAATGTCTGACAGACTGAATTAAGTGAATGAATGAAAGAATGAATGAATGAATGACTGAAGAAGTTGAAAAGAGAAAGAAAAAGAATGATATAAAATAAAAGAAAGAAAGAAAACAGCCCCAAACAGTCAAAAATAAAGATCAAGAGGATAAACTTTGAAGAAAGGAAGAAAAATGAGCAAAAAGAGAAGGAAAATAAAGAAAAAACAAAGAAGTAAAAAAACAAAAAATAAAACAGATAAATATTGAATAACTAAAGAAAAAAGGACAGAAGAAGAGAGCAGAAAGAAGAAGAAATAAAAGTAACATAAACGAAAGAAAATAAAGAAAGGAATGAGAATGATAGAAAAATATAATATATAAAAGAAAGAAAGAAATTAGAACAATGCTTAAAGAACACATATCGAATTGAGGGAAAGAGATAATAACGAAAAAAAAAAACAGCAATAAAAAAACGAAAGAAAATGAAATATAAGAAAAAAAAGTCTGTTAGCATGAGAGGGAATGAAGAAAACAAAAAACTACATTCAAGAAAAACATAAGAAATAAAAAAAAAACGTCCGAAATACAAAAGAATATGGCAGACATTCCACAGCGGCCCAGGGTCAAGTAGCTTTAATTATGTAGCCAATGAATGGCGAAGGTAACGAGCGCCCTCTGGCGGAAAGATCAACTGTGTGCGACTGCACTTGTCGGTGATGGTACCAGAAAGAAGCACATTGGTGAGAGGTCAAGCAAAGGTCAAGAGTCATGCGATACTTCAATATGCTATGAAGCAGGCTGGTGTGTCTGTCAACAACCGAGTTGAATTCCAAGGAGCGTAACTGAAACATTCCTTGGAAGAATAATCGCAAAACAATGGCGTGGGTTAACGCGATTTAAATCGGGAACAGTTGAAATCAGATGTCAGTTCTCAAAACAGCTTCTTAACATGGTCAACTCTTAATGAATGTTCTAGTTTCAAGCATTTTTCAAGTCCGATTTTGTTCTAATAAAGTCATCATATAAATACACAGCCTCGTTTTTGATATGATTCGTATCTTTAATCTTGAATACGTAAAAAAAAAATGAGATGTAGATTGATTTGTTATAAATCTCGTATAAACTCATAGTTTCTGGTTTATAATATTGTAAGGAAAATACAAGAATAAATGATTAGTAAAGAAAATGTTTGATTGATTCATTTTTCAATTTAAAGACATAACTCATTATGTGTCATTTAATGCCGGGATCTTTAGAGTAATAAAAATATAATATTACATTATTCTGCTTTCACAGTTGAATACATGGTAGATGATACTCAGATTTTGAGCATATACATGTTTGTGTGGACCTGATTACTAAAGGCAGTGATAAGTGTGTTTTATGTTGTAGTTTTATTGAAGTTATATTTTGGAATAGTTTGATTACTTTAAGAAATTGTACGATATATATGGATTAATGTCATGAAAGAGTTCTTACAAGTTGATTGATATATTATTGGTAATATATATATATATATATATATATATATATTGTGTGTGTATTTAGGCAGCATATTTTTCATTGATGCATGTTTCCTTAAATAATATAGAAAATTTTGTCTATTTTATATAAATTCTTTTCATATCGTCTGATAAGCTTAATAACATTATCATTAAAAGATGAAAAAAATCACCATATTGATACATATTTTTAATCCTATCTAATTAGAAAGGATGTAAAAATATTTATCAGACAATATTTATCGAAAATATAATTTACATAAAATAAATAGAAAAAACATGCATCAATATATATATATATATATATATATATATATATATATATATTATATTAATTAATTGATTTAAAATATGGTTTTTTCCACTACACAATTCTAACCATGTTTCAAAATGGAAGCTAAAAGCCCTGAATTTAATTTTGTAATTAAATTAAAGACATTAGTTCCATTTCATCCTCAAGGAATTTTGGAGTAACTTTTAAAATTACTGGGTTTTAAAGACACAGCTAAAATCATAATTCATGTTTCCAAGGTTACAGATGAATCCAGTTTACTAGACGAGGTGTGTCTGGGTGTTCAATATGTCTATATTTTAATGTATCAGTTATTGCTATGTTTTGGTAGTGGGTAGGGATGTATTTTTCAATGAAATCTAACATCCGTTAAAAGCGTGTCGTCTGGATTTTTTTTAAATTTTATTGTTAACGGCAAAAATTTTTACGGCATTTTTTTTCCCTTCGTATATTTAAAGATCTTTAGGGGGTGTTTAGGTTAGAATACTTTTTATTTAACTACGATTTGAAATATTTTTACTTTTTAATTTTTAATATACTATTTTTCTTTTAAGAACTTTTAAATGTAATGAGAATCCCTTACAGTTTGTAGAATTATTATCACATCAAGTATATTACGATTTTTTAAAATTTTTACATTTAAATATTATTTAAGGAATTTTTTTTCCCTTACGGCAAAAAAGTTAATTCATTTCCATGTTTTAGTAAACTTTATTTATTTATTTAATTACAATTTTAAAAAAAGTTTAGATTAGAATTCATTTTAATTAACTACAGTTTTAATTACAACTTTAAAATATTTTCATTGTTAGTTTTTATAGACTATATTTCATTTAATAGAAGTAAATGTATTAGAATTGCTTACAGTAAGTAAAATTATTTTTCTATATCAAGTATATGTATATTACGATTTTTTAAAAATTTTATATTTAAATACTATTTAAGTAAGATAATTTTGCACTTACGGCAAAAATAGCTAATTCATTTCTCTGTTTTAGTAAACTTTATTTATTTATTTAATTACAATTTAAAAGAAGTTTAGGTTAGAAAAAAGTTAAAAATTTAATTAAAAATGTTATATTTAAATACTATTTTCGACCAATGAGATCAGAAGACTCAGCTGAGTCTAGTGATCCCGTTGTGATGCCAAAGTGGTCATAAGAATTCTTAATCCATTGCTCTAAATAAGTATAAAAATAAATTAAAAATCGTAATATAATTGATGTGATAATAATTCTACAAACTGTAAGGGATTCTCATTACATTTAATTGTTCTTAAAAGAAATATAGTATATTAAAATTAAAAGTAAAAATATTTCAAATATATTGTTAAATAAAAAATATTTTACCTAAACACCCGCCCAAAGATCTTTAAATATAACAAGGAAAAAAATGCTATAGAATTTTAGCCGTTAACAATAAAATTTTAAAAAAATCCAGTAGATGGAGCTTTTTTTCCACGGATGTTAGATTTCATTGAAAAATACATCCCTACCCTGTTTGTGACAAAAACATAATAACTGATACATTAAAATATAGACATATTGAACACCCAGACACATATCGTCTAGTAAATGGATTCATCTGTAACCTTGGAAACATGAATTATGATTTTAGCTGTGTCTTTAAAACCCAGTAATTTTAAATGTTTGTGTGTGTTTTGGTTTGAGGATGAAACAATAACTAATGTTCAAAAATTTAATTACAAAATTAAATTCGGGGCTTTTTAGCTTCCATTTTTAAACATGGTTAGAACTTGTAGCGGAAAAACCATATTTTAAAAAATAAAATTAATTTATAATATTAATGCTCTGTAAATTTACATTGAGTAGCACTATTTTGTAAAAATAAAAATATCTATAAGAACACCGGATTATATATCTTACTGTTTCTTTCTTTATATATATATATATATATATATATATATATATATATATATATATATATATATATATATATAGGCAAAACATATAACTGGTATTCGAGGATACCCGTCTACTAGGCAGGCTAGCCAATCCTTACTGCAGACACTCGCTCAGTCACATTTGTGTTTGCTCAAAACCCATGGAGCCAACCTGTGGCTTATACTACAACTATGCTGAGCAGGCCTTAGTTACAGGTTTTGTAAGAGAGCGTGTTATCTAGTGTGATAAACAATTTGAATAAGGCCAGCACGCTCAAGCACTCGGCCACGATGACTTGTGGCTTTGTGCTAGAACAGCTATCGACGGCCCTCAAGAGTTCAGTCTACAGAATATCACTCATAAGGCTTGGGTCAACCTGTGGTATGCTTTTCAAGCACTTTTAAAGGTGCTGCATCCTGGAATCGACGTCGATATATATATATATATATATATATATATATATATATATATATATATATATATATATATATAAAAAATAATCCAAAACGCTTACCTAGGTTTCACCTAAACAGATCTTCAAGGTAAGCTGGCAATCTGAGGTTTTAACCAAACGAATATTACTATATATATATATATATATATATATATATATATATATATATATATATATAGTTTATGAAAAACTAGGTAATCCGTATGGGTAAACCTAAGGAGGATAAAATCCAGTCTCGATAAAATCCATAGAGGAATCTGCAACGTTACCGGTCCTGGCTAGGCATCTCGGCTTCCCTGTGCCTTTTCTATAATTTCAGTGTAGTTGTCCTGGTGAACTTTCCTTTGTGGTATCTAGATTAATTTAAGCGCAGCACTAGATTGGCGACAAGGGCTCATGAATTTACACTTGAAATGGCTAGATGTAACCGTAAGTTCTATGCTAACAGTTTCTTCTATCGCACTTATCGCTTGTTGAAATCTCTTCCAGCTTCTTCCGTTCCAGTTAAATTAGATCTTCAAAAATTTAAATGCAATGTCAACCGTTATCTTTTGTCTTCTCAATTCTAGTTCTTTTGTTGTGCGTCACCTTAAAGATATATTTTTCTCATATTATCTAACACTCATTAATTCCTAGTGACTTTATTGCCTTGATTGGGGTGAAATGATTCAAAAAGTTAAAACGACAACTAATCTGGCATAAATATTCATTAAATTGTGTTAGCCCAAAAGGAAGAGTCTGTGATAAATATGCAGAAACAATCGATCATCTTGTATCAGGTTGCACGGTATTGATACTCATTGAATATAATACACTCCGTGACAGACATAGGGCCTGTAACAATTTTATGGGACTGAACAATACACACAGACAGAAGAAAGCTAATCGCCCAGGGCATCATTATTAGGGACTGCAAACAAAAAATTGCCTCCTTATTGACATGGCAGCCCCTACAGACTGCAATGTGTTCTTGAAGATATTCAAAAAGCTATCAAAATTCAGAGACCTTCAAAACGAAATCTGAAAGATGGCACATGAGAACATTAACAATCCCTGTTGTAGTTGGAGCCCTCGGATTGATTCGAAAAGATTCCAGTAGACTAATTGAAGTGATTGCTGGTAGGCCATGCCTTAAAGAAATGCAACCAATGTTCTCACGAGTACAGCCCATACCTTTCGGAGGGCCTTATCTATGTAAAATATATGTGTGTTTTTGTTTTTTGTTTTTTTATTATATTTTACTTCCTCACTGGAAAAAGTCATGATGCCATTTCTGACCTTAAGTCTCTGATCGGGACCCGTAAAGGAATGTGTACATGCCAGAAATTAAAAGAAATAAAAACAATAATAATAATAAAAGGAATAATGTTGTAAAAATAATACATTGGGATTATGAGGCAAGTATGGATTGGAGAAGGCAGAAAAATTATATGGACAAACTTCTTAAGTTTAAATTTTGTGGGATGCCAATATGACCATGGAATAATGCACTGTGTTGGTAGATAAAGTAGAAATAACATGCAACATCGGAGATATTGCATGCTCCGCAGAGTAAATGACAAAGAGGCAAGAAAATATATTTAACAGTTTAAAATGGTCAGCGAAAAAGTTGTGATCAAGGAAAAGAGCGGAAGTCATTCCATCGTGATTTGTGCTCTGAGCATAATGAATACTGAAATGCTAATGTGAGATGATTGTTGTCAATGTCAAGATTGGACACTTGTAGGTGACTGCTCTCCTTGGGACTGTTTGTATAATACGAAGAGTTCTGAAAACCTGATGAAAACGGACGGCAGGTAGTTTGGTTCCATTTCTAGCTTGCACTATTTGCAGATCAAATAATAATAATAACAACATCAGCTACAGGAAAACAACAATAATAATAATAATAAGAAGAAGAAGAAGAAAGAAAGAAAGAAAGAAAGAAAGAAAGAAAGGATTAAAGTTAAATTCAGTAAAAGGGATTTAGAAGCATATCAAAGTACAGGAAAAGTATAATTGAAAAATGGTACATTTACCATTTCTGACATGTTCGGTGCATGGCACAAGGGACTTTCCACAAATGTTCAACTTTCCATCGCCAATAATAATAAATGGTATGAACACCACCCAGACCCGGTTACGGAGATAGGACCTGTTACAATTCTATGGGACTACACAATACACACTGACAGAACAATCAAGGCCAACCGCCCAGATATTGTTATTAAAATCTACAAACAAAAAAAGTGCCTCCTTATTGATATGGCTGTCCCTGCTGATTGCAATGTATCTTTGAAGATATTCAAAAAGCTGTCAAAATACAATGACCTTGAAATCGAGATCACAAAAATGTGGCAGAAGGGAACATCAACAATTCCTGTTGTAGTTGGCGCCCTAGGACTGGTTGGAAAAGATTCTAGTAGACTAATTGAAGGGATTCCTGGAAGCCTATGCCTCAAAGAGAAACAAAAAAATTGTTCTGACAAGTATAGCCCACACTTTACGAAGGTCTTTATCTTTGTAAAATATGTGTGTTCTTTTTTTGTATTTTTTTTTTTTTGTTTTTTTTTTGGTCAGTGGAAAGTGTCATGATACCATTTCTAATTTTAGGTCTCTGGGCGGGACCTGGAAAGAAATGTGTACACGCCAGAAATCAAAGGAAATAAAAACAATGATAATAATAATAATAATAATAATAAAAAGGAATAATGTTGCAAAAATGATACATTGGGTTATGAGTCCAGTATGGATTGGAGAAGGCAGAAATATTATTTGGACAAACTTCTCAAGTTTAAATTTTGTGGCATGCCTCAAAGAAATGCAAAAAAAAATGTTCTCACAAGTACAGCCCACACTTTACGAAGGGCTTTGTCTATCTAAAATAATTTTATTTTTTATTTATTTTATTTATTTATCTTTCTTTATTTATTTTTTGTCAGTGGAAAGTATCATGATGCCATTTCTAACTTTAGGTCTCTGGGCGGAACCGGGAAAGAAATGTTTACACACCAAAAATCAAAAGAAATAATAATAATAATAATAATTGGTATTTTAAAATTCAAATGCATCTCCTAATCTAGACCTGGAGACTAAATCTCGCCATCTCAAAAAGAAAATGATCGTCACTGATAGCGGATATTATTGTTTCAGCAGACAAAAAAATGAAATTTAAAGAGAATGTAAAGATGGAATAACATTTTCATCTTTTTAAACAACTGAAAGTAATTACGTAATAGGAAGATTACAGTTGTACCTATTTTTATCGGATCACTTGGAATAACTCCAAAGCGTCAAAAACATTAGAATTAGAAACACAAGGATCAATTGGAACCAAGCAGACAGCAACATTGCTAAAAATAATTGAGAATGCTGAAGAGACTACTGAGAGAAATATGTTGTCATGTAATCCTCATTGGGGACTCCAAAGTGATGACCGCTGTAAAAACTTTCAAAGGACACATAATAATAATAATAACTCAATATCAAAATAAATAAAATTAACAACATTGCATGCTTCTTCGTGTATGCGCCGTGTCCCTTAAGGGTGTTGGCGATCATGGCTCTCCACAACTTTTCTTCTTTTTAGCATTGAATAAATATTGTCTATTCGACAACTGTCCTAAAAATGCTCCGGCATCTATTCTATTCAAGCCCGCCAGGTAGGTTATGTGTTGTTTTCCTCTGTCTTGCCGTCGATCTGTTCTGTGAGTATCTAATTTTCCAAACCCCCTTTCCTCACTATGTGACTTATGAAATTCGGCTGTCTCTTCCTGATGTTAAGTATATGTTATTAAAAATAAAATATTGAGTAGTGAAATTGTAGTAACATGGGTAAAAGAAACTTGTCTTATTTTGCAGACAGTCGAACGACTACCAAAAAGTCAGTCGTCGCTCGGAACGAGGGTAGAAACTCTACATCGCAAACTAGAAGAAATCACAATAGAAACCCCTTTTTCTTTTATTGTATTTTTTAAAGTTTTCTTTTATTCACGTTCTCCTACAATCAATAAAACCTTGCGTCTTAGTGGCTTTATTGCCTTGGTTTTGATGAAATGCTATATATATATATATATATATATAGATAGATAGATAGATAATATGAGAACGAATAGAGTGCAATTCCAACGTTCGTAACATTTAATTTAAAAGAGGGTTCAATACAAAATAGAGCAATATTTTTATTTTAGGATATTACATTGAAAACATGTCAAAATCGCTACACAACTGTAGTCAGGCTTCGATGCGGATCAAATGCTTCTCATCAGGCGATTGTAAATTACTGGCGAGGGAATGATTTTTATAATCGCCGGATGAAATGCATTTGATACGCATCAAATTGAAATAACCGCAACTGTGTACGATTTTGGCATCCAACAATGTAATATCCTAATATATATATATATATATATATATATATATAAACTGAGCATAAATTTCATTTTATAGATGCCTCCCGAATGAAAATAAACAATTTAATTCTTTACGTACGAAATAATTCGAGAAGATCCTGACGAATTTTGCCATCTATAACAACACGTTAAATACACTATATTAATCACCAATTTTTATAAAATACAAGAAGAATCTAAAATATGACAGTGATAGAGATAGATAGAGAGAAAGAGAGAGAGAAGAAAAAGAATTAATAAAAGTAAAAATTGTCACTTAGCAATGCAGAATCCCATCTCTAGAGTTCCGTAGGCGTGCTTTCCTGTCCACTCGTCAGTGCGTATCAACAACTGACTGCTTACACTTCTCGATTTTTCTCTATTATATGCACTTATCATTGATTCAATTTTTTTCATAATGTATTTGTGCGTGTCTTTGTTCGGGCCCGTCTCCTCATGCGTCTATCTGCGCGGATGTGCGTGTGTTTAGGGAGTCTTGATTATTTACACTATTTTTCTTGTTTTCCTTTATATCAAGGAATCTAAATGCCTGCCGCTATGAATATAAGAGAGACTTATTTTGAGACAACCAAATTTTTGACTCCCGAATAAAAAAAAAACTATTCTTTACGTACGAAATAATTCAAGAAGATGATGATGGATTTTGCCATCTATAAACACACGTCAAATACACTAGATTAATCACCATTTTCTATAAAATACATAGGTAAAGAATCTAAAATATGTTTATTAGTAGCACCACTACAAATGGTGTTGACGTAAAAACTCGTCTCTAAGTCAACATGCAGAGAAACACAAGACATAAATAAGTAATACCTACAGTCACGCAAAAGAATATACATTATAAGACCAATCCCACATAACAATACATTTCTAAAGGACCGGATGGGATACGATGAAAAGAAAACACGTGAGTTTATATTTCCTGCTAGAAGAAGGTCATGGTACAAGAAAATGGCCGGACTTGAATTAAGTCCAACTGAAGATAAAGAAGACAAACAAGACCGATATATATATATATATATATATATATATATATATATATATATATATGTGTGTGTGTGTGTGTGTGTGTGTGTATTAAACAAAGCAATTTTGCAATGGACATAGACAATAATATTTGTCTGTGTGTGAACGTTTGTGTCTATTATTTGGGGAATGTTCGTATTTTTGTGAATGTTCTTACTTACGTGTATGTGTGCATAATGTTCATGGCGTCTCTTACAAATTGGAAGATGCTGATCTTCTAAGAGAGCTTACATTGTAGTCGCTGAAATGAATAAATGAAAAAAGATAACGAGGCAAGAAGTTGCCTAGTATTTATAGTTTAGGGAGAATGACCCCTAGTGACAATTTGGGAATTAAGGAGGAGCTAACTCCGACACTTTTACACACACCAATGTACAAAGGAACGCTTTGACAAGACAAATGCACTTGAAGACTACTTAAAACAAAACAAAAGAAAATTTTATATAGAGATTGTTTTCTTTTCCTAGTGGATAACCACCAAATATAATGTTTACTAGACACACACACAGACAAACACAGGAATCTTCTAAATCCCACAGAAAACAAAAATCATTATACTCTTACATACATGAAGCAATATGGACCCCTTTAAGTTAGTCTTGAAATCCATTAATTTCTTGGAGCTTTGGAAAGAAATGTTATCTCACCTTGGATTCAGAACGCAATAAATTAGACTGACGTTGTTTTATAAGGCAAATGCATGTGAAGCGTGGTAAATCTTTTAAACTCAAGTAAAGTAAAAAAAAAATACCAGAATTAATTTATCTTATATACCTCATTATCTGATGAAGTTTAAGTAAAGGAGAAACATGTTAGAATTATAAACGTGTCTTATTTGATCCTTATCGCATCATTCTGTCGTATTCCGATCCATGTGATGTGTGTTTGGTCCCTTTATATATATATATATCAATATTTTTTTTCGATAATTATAATTTTTTCGGTATTATTTTAAAAAATTTTTTTAGGTTATTATATATATATATATATATGAATTTAAGATTTTAAGATTTTAGATTTTAATTATATTTTTACTCCTTAGTTGTTAATATTAATAACACTAATATCTATTTTTTATCTTATATTCATACTATTTTTTCCTATTTTGTTGATAATTTTTAAAATTTTAAAATTAATATCAAATGTTTACTGCAAAATATATCAATTTGCATTTTTTTAAATTAACCGCAATATGCCTATATATGTTAATTTATTCTTCCTTTTCTTCTCTCCCCACGTTTTTCATTCCACCCCTGCTTCCAGATTTGCTTTTCATAAATTTCTCTTTTTTCTCTTTGTTTCGTATTCTGTGAGATGACTTATTAAATAGGTCAATGCCTGGTCCTTACTCACTCTTACTCTTAAGTATTTTAATAAAAATAGATTTAAAATTTTTCCTATCCTTCGACCATATCTGCGTTCTCCTCCTTCCCCTTTCCCTATCACCTTACATCAACTTAAAACTACCCCTCAAATGTGTGTAAGAATAATACGTAAATTTAAAAAGCATTTTTTATGCTTGGAAATATGATCTGTGGAACAAGCTAACACCACCTTCCTGGAAGAATAAAATATAATCAATGGACACTTAAGGTTACCTGCTTTCTAATTAAATTAGTATATATATATATATATATATATATATATATATATATATATATATATATGAAATAATAGTCTTAAGGTGTGCTATATTTATGGGATAAAGTGCTCAATATCAGAGATAGAGCGTGTGTAAATATAAAAGTGAACATAAAGTCAACACTTAGAGGCGACAGTCTATTTCATGCTATAATAAACAATGTAGCAAACCATTATGACCAAATATTAGTTAGACTAAAAAATCAAACCAAAAAATCGGACGGAAAAAAATAGCTAAAAAAAAAATAAATAAATAAAATAAAATAAAAATAATATATAAATAAATAAATACTAGGTTATTTAAAAATCGCAAACCGAAAATAGTAAATATACAAGTAAAATAAATTGACCTAAATTCACCCAAGTAAATAAATAAACAAACCAATCCCCGATAAAGTTACCGTTAGAAAAAACAAATAAAGATAATCAACCCAAATAAACACAAATTAAAAACTGTTCCTGCCAAAATAATAGTTAGAATAAACTACAACAACCAACCCCAAAACGGAACAAATAGCTTTAATTAAATTCTCAAACTAAAACAAAACTATTAAATAAGTGATATAAACAAATTTTTACTACGTTAATAAAAACACCGATTAAAATAAATAAATAAAATAAGAAACAAAAAATAAAAATAAATAAAAACAAGCAAAATAATTTAACCCAAATAATTAAATAAACGACTTCCGGTAAAATAACCGCCATAATAGACTACCCACAATGCACCACTGACCCGTATATATATAAGTAGCCGAGAAAAATAACAGCACACGTGGCCTGACGATTGCATATAGCATGAAACAGACTGCCGCCTCTAAGTGTTGACTTATATATATATATATATATATATATATATATGAAGAAAGAGATAGAACAGATGGAGTTAAAATCCACAGTATTATGTCTCCTCAAGAAGTTTCCGTAGTATAAAATTTTGAAAAATTCTTAAAAGTATTTTTTTTTTGCTCAATGTCTACTTCTTCAAATCTGAACCACGTATTTGGCAACACGATGTTCGCTGCTGACTTGTCTAGAGTGTCAGTTTATCAAGACATGAATTAATGGCCTACATCCCGCCACAAGCTGTCCTTATTTTTCATTTTTCTAGTTTAGCTCAGATCTGACTTTTAATTGGTTAATCCTAACATGCCCACAAGTATATTTTTAGTGCTGATATTAGGACTTCACCCCGATTTTTTTAACTTTCAGAGGTAACGATTTGTTTTCAAATTTCCCAAATAAATCATTTTTATCATAAGTTATGGACCATCGCCCTAAGAAGAACGATTATAGCTCCGAAACATGAAATTTTTTGTATAGCGATCCAAAATGTTTTATTGTATTTCATTATGATAAAAATACTTTAATAATATTATATATATATATATATATATATATATATATATATATATGTGTGTGTGTGTGTGTGTGTGTATATTGCGTATATTTTGACTGCATTTTTTAAAATTTTTAGACAAGTTTTGACTACTTATTTTCAATAGGATACTTTCATATTCACGACAAGCGTCTTAGTAAGAGAGAAAATTACCATGTTGATACATATTCTTTTATTCGAAGTACTTTCGACATTAATACAATGTCATCATCAATGTAGATTTTTTTTCTTAAGACAAAATTGTTGCGTTCATCTGAAAGTTAAAATGTTTTAACTGTGAAGTGAAAAAGGCTATGTTTCTGTACAATACGATTTCATTTTGACTATGTAAACCTTAGGGGAGGTATATTTATATATATTATATATATTTAAAAACATCTTTTTCTTTCTTTTTTTTTTAAACACCCTGGGGATGACATTGTACTAATGTCGAAAGTACTCGGAATAAAGGAAGATATATCAACATGGTAATTTTCTCTCTTCATTTAATAAGAGTACTAAGAAGTTTATCCCTGAATATATATATATATATATATATATATATATATATATTAAGCATTGTGCCCCAAGCAAGGCATGAAGCCACTAGGATGCAGGGGGTTGCGGAAGATTTGGAGCGAGAGCAGATAAGAGTGATAGGAGAAAGGAAGAGGAGAAGGATAGTGGGTAGATCAAGGTAATTGGAGATGTCGATTGACATTACATTTGAATAGTTGGAGATTATAGCTTTCAGGGAAAACAGTAATTGGGGAGGGTGTTCCACTGGCGAGAGGTGCGAGGTATGAAGCTATTGGAGTAGAAGAGACGGCTACATTTGAAGGTTTCTACGGTGTAAGGGTGAGAGCGGGATGCCAGCCTCGTGGGCGCTTGAATTCATGGAGTCTGGGAACCAGAGAGAGCAGCTCATCAGAGCAGTTACCATGGAAGTATTTGTAGAAAAGACAGAGAGAGGCGACGGCGCGTCTGTGAGAGAGTGACTGCAAACAAGACGCTAGATCAGGGCCAATTGGATTACATATCCTTCTCTGGATCTTGTCAAGAACTCCGAGGTAAGCAGAAGGTGCTCCAGCCCATATATGGCAGCAATACTCCATGCAAGGGCGAATGGTTGTTTTGTATATTTGAAGTATCGATTCTGGGGAGAAACATTTCCTGGCGCGGCACAGAGAGCCAACTTTCCTCGCGGTGGAAGAAGCAATTGACTCAATGTATTTGTTCCATCTCAGGTCAGCAGTCAGCGTGAGACCGAGCAGACGCAGGGAGTTGCTCTCAGAAGTTGACTATCAGACATTTTAATCCCAGGGGGGAGGAAGGATCTCTATGGTGGTTAATGGATATATATATATATATATATATATATATATATATATATATATATATATAAGTATGAGCGTGTGTGTTAAGAATATATATATCATCCTACACCGCTAACACGACTCGGAGTTTCATGCACAGCGTAATTTTCAGGCACTGAAAATCAAGCACGGTTTATATATGCGATATTTATATCTAGAAAACAGAACATGTCTGTGTGTGTGTATGCTATATATGCATGTCCACATTTCTCAACCGATTTCGATGAAATTAGACAGAGATACTGGAAATTTATTAATTTATTAAGAATAATTTTTAATCTCCAGAATCCCCCAAGTTTGGCAGAAAATTTGATAAAACTAAATGTGGGCAAGACTTTTTGGCAAAACCAAGTTATACGTGAACAAAATTTTTTACTGGATGAGCTGATGTTCTTTGCAAAACATATGTCATGTTACGGGTTTTATGTAGAGCGCCTTTTTTTTTATTTTTGCTCTATTGGCTTCACACAAAAAATGCAAAAAATGTGACAAATTCGTACTCCTTAAATTGCGAAGGACATGTCAAAAAACATGAGGTGGGGGGAGTAGCTTTCTATACTAACAGTATACAGTGGGGGGGGGTGCAGTTATACAATTACATCCCCATATACACCCAGGCAACACTGCGTACCTCGGCTAGTATCTATCAATATATATATATATATATGTATATATATATATATATATATATATATTAGTGGTATAATTATGACCATAGAATATTAGTGTTTAAGCCTTTTTATTATATATATATATATATATATATATATATATATATATACAAGTATATAATTGGTATATACGGAATGAATTCCAATAACCAAAAATTACTATTCTTAAAAGAGTGCTCAATACAAAGTAGAGCAGATATAATTATTTTTTATAAAAAAAAAATTATAACATAAGTATGTTATAAAATCACTACAAAAATAGCCATTTTGTTTCAACACAATCTGTGCCTTATCAAGTGATGATTTTGATGGCTATTTTTGTAGTGATTTTATAACATACTTATGTTATAATTTTTTTTTTTTATAAAAAATAATTATATATATATATATATGTGTGTGTATGTATCTATGTATGTATGTATATGTGTGTGCGTGTATGTGTGAGGGAGATAGAGGGAGAGAGAGTATTAGTACCTCTGTTAATTTTCAATTTGATTTATCTCTGTATATCTATTTATGAAATAATCAATATCAATCTAGCTATCTTTTGTTCTATCTATTGTCACTGACACACTGAGAGATATATTTCCATAAAGGCTCAACTGATTCTAATGTATTCGCTGTGCAATAATGTCCGATTATCCTGTCTTCTATGTTTGATGCTTTGTGAATAGCGCGCACCTGAAGACGGACCTGTCAAGTATTCGGTGTGTAAAAGTGGCGAGATTAGAGCGGAGAACGACAGATGGGATCTGACAGAGAGAAGCGAAAAACAAAAATAATTCATAAGTATCGTGTCTCAAACTATTTCCCTAAGAATGGATATTTCTATGCGCACAAATGCGTACACGGACCGGAAAGGGAGTGCCTGTTCATAGTATGTGTGTGTGTGAAAGATTTCCAGAAAGAAAACTCTTTTCGACAGTCTGTGCAATCTCAATTTCCAATGATGGAAACGTTTACACCCACCTCACAATTCTAATATTTACACAATGATACATACATACATACATATATATATATATATATATATATATATATATATATATATATATATAACTATGAACTTAAAAAGCCAGGCAAACCTACCTAGGTTTCACCTACGCAGATCGTCAGGGCCAGCGTAGGTGAAACCTAGGTAGGTTTGCCTAACTTTAGGTTCATAGTTAGATTTGCTCGACTTAGTGTATTGAGCACTTTGCTTAGTTACTTTTGTCTTACTCGTGTTGGAGGAATTTTTTTCTTTGGACTCTGAGCTTGGATTCTGGTCGATTGTTTTCGCCTGAATTACATGTTCTTAGTTCCTCCTTTTTTATGTCTTATTTCTCCTTGGGTATTAGTTTGTTCAGTTACAAGCCAATACACCTAAGGTTTGTCCGGACGAGTATAATTACTTATAATTATATTGGGCACTTCGACGTGGTGTAAATGGTTAGAAAGCTTGTCCCGCTAGATCAATTACGACTGAGTAGTGAGTTCAATCCTCACTGGGTGCCCCATACTTTCGGCCTTGTGCCACATCTAAGCTGAGCTTAGAAAATCACTATATATATATATATATATATACACACACCTTTTCACATACGCATCAGCAGTATGAATTGGTTGGATTTTAAGTTTAGATCACATCGTTTTTATTGTGCGTAATATCAGCATAAATGTATCCACACGTTTCCGGTGTCTGTTTTTTAATTTTAGGTCAGCGAATCGGTAGTGATTTATGCATCTGAAAATAATTCATATTTATCTGTATCTCACTCATTTAAACCGTTATTTAACTCCTCTCTTTAAAACTTCTCTCTGTTAAATTTTAATCCCCACCTTCACCTTTAGGCCTTCCTGTCCTTCTTGCTTTCTCTTACACCCTCTCTCTAGAGCTTTCATACATTTCCCTCTCACACTTGTTTCCCACTCCCACGCATACACTCTCACTAATTTTTTGTTTTTTATACCCGGAGTTATGTTTTCCGATTTCTTTTTGAATTTGTAGGTCTGATGAATTGGATCGTGATTACAATTCCAATGTAATAAATTATAACCATGGAATATTAGTGTTTGAGCTTTTTATATATATATATATATATATATATATATATATATATATATATATATATATATATATATGGCTTCTCTCGTTGTATTCGACGTATGAGGTCAAGCAGCTCAGTTCCTAGGAACCGACAGCCCCAAATCCTAAAGAGCCAGGACCTACCTACCTAGGTTTCACCTTAATGTATCTTCAGGGTATGTGAAACCTAGGTAGGTAGGTCCTGACTCTTTAAGTACATTTTATTTTCTGGTCTACTCAGTTTTATCTTATTTACTCGATTTTTTTTTTGTATTTTTTTGGACTGGAAAATAAAGCACTGGACGATATTTTTCGCCCTGTTCGGATGTTTCTAGGACTTCTTTTTCTTTTTTTTTTTTCAATTTTTTTCCCAGATCTCAATTCGTTTCGATATATTTATATTTGCGAATTGTGTCATCCGGGGCTTTTTACCAACCCAGTGTAGTTACTACTGTCTAATCACATTGAGCACTATTATGTCTACACCTCTTGGCTATATTTGGTAATTATTTACTTGCTTACCAGCGTATGCACGCCATCACACGCGTATCCGGTCGCTAATATCTAGTTATCTCATATACCTAACCGTATATATATATATATATATATATATATATATATATATATATAAGAAAAAGGAGACTTTAATTATCCATTTCGTTTATGATTTTTATTTCTTGAACCCCGAGATGTTCATCTCATCGAAATGAAAACTTACTCTGCGAATGGAGAAAGTACACCGGACGACACTTTACATTGGCAGGCGGAAGGGAAGGTGAGAGGGAGAGGGGGTTGGGTTAAGATAAGGCTGAGAGATTAGTGATTAGTAGTAGTCGATTTCAAAAAACCAAGAATATATTCTACACATTTTAGATTTTAATATTGGTTTTTATCTTACTTTGGACGATAACTTTTGTTGTTTTTATGCAA
>CAHIKZ030000402.1:10000-70000 GCA_903632075.3 Acanthosepion pharaonis | reverse complement strand
TTGAAGAACGTCTAAAAAAAATAAATTACGTATATTATATAATATATTTATATATATATATATATATATATATATATACCTAAATTTAAGAAAAGTTATAAATACCCCCAATGTGAGTATAAAACAAGAAAATATAATTACTCAGGAATCTCCAAATAACTGGATTAACCGAAGAAAATTCCCCTTTTGCATACAAAGGGAAGTATGTCAGTAGAAGCACTGCCCATTCTCTAATAGATGCTGTTCAGTCGCAGACTCTTGTACTGATTGTGAAACACGAGTGCTTGAACAGCACGAGAGAGAAGGATCGGTGTACGCACCGAGGCCAGCGCAACCGACGGTTGGAGGTCTCGGGGAATTTTTGTTCCTTGCCCGGCTGCACGCGCTCGGGCTCCACACATTAAACCGACCCTTTGTCACAACCTGACCTTCTGCGCTCAGGTGCGGCTCCGTCAAAGGACAGAGTCGCAACTGAGGAAAATTATACTGAGAGGCGCCTGGCCCTGAGGAACAGCTGCCCGAGGCCCCGCCTTCTCATTGCACTAGAGATATATATCGGTGCACGCACCGAGGCCAAAGCAACCGACGGGTAAGTTTTGTTTCTTGCCCGGCTGCACGCACTCGGGATCCCCACTGACCTTTTGTCACAACCTGACCTCGTGGGGGCTCAATAAATACCGTGAAACACGCGTGCTATTATTTACATTTAATCTAATAAATTTCAGTACGTGTTGATCTTGTCGTGTCTCCAACCTAAGGCTAGTTTGTCCCCCCCACACATATATATATATATATATATATATATATATATATAATTACGTATTTGGGCAATAATCCCCAATCCCTCTTCATAAAGGTTTTATTAAGTACAACTGAGAAGAAAAAATGGTGGGGCAGTATTTTTAAATGTTGCATTCAGATCCGATTTACTAAAACAATGATGAATTTATGTGAATATATATATATATATATATATATATATATATATATATATATATATATATATATATATTCCAATAACCAACAAATACTATTCTTAAAAACTGCTCAATACAGAGTAGAGCAAATATAATTATTTATTCGAAAATTATAACGGTAAATATGTTATAAAATCACTACAAAATACCCATTTTGTTTCTAAACTTCTGGTGTGTTATCAAGTGATGGTGTTGAATGTATAATCATATACATTCAACACCATCACTTGATTACTTGATACGTGTGCCAGTCATTTTAAACCGAAACATATTTTAGGTGTAAAAATAAATCATTTTTCAATAAGTTTTTTGACGATAACAATCATTTCTCCAGATATGCCCCAGCATTTAACCAGTAGCTGGCCGCATAGTTGACAGATTCTAACCTTTCCCAAGGCTAGTTGTCCATAAGTGAATGTAACTAACCTGACTGGAATTCGAACTCGGCTCTCCGATTTCTCATCCCAAGCTGCAATCAATTACATCTCACGAACACCAGATTTGAAAGAAAAGCAGCTATATTGTATAATAGAGAACATCAATTCATTTTTGCTTACACACACACATACACATGCACACATACATACACACACACACATACACACACACATGCATACACACACACACATACATACATACACGAACACTATCGGGTGTAACAGCTAAATTTTACAATTGTTAAATTAAGCTCTGAACCGTTGTATCTTAGAAATGATTAAAGATATATTACTGGAATTCTCCGAGGTTTTTATAACTCTATTGAACTCAAATTTGAGGAACATGAATTTATAATTACTCTCTAAGCTTTACAGAACTCTCGTGATGAATTCTATCATAAACGAAAATGACGTGTTCATCATTAATTAATCATAGCTAAGGATCGGAAGCTCATGAAGTAATGAAATCAAGTTTATATATATGTATATATATATATATATATATATATATATATATATTTCAAGGTCATATTTAAACTTATTGATGATGATCCTCGCCCTCTCTAATTTTCTAACTTTCTGTCCTGGAATAAGAAGGCGCCTCACAGATTTCACGTACGATTTCATTTTTAACATTATTTACACTGTTGGACTTTCATAGCTGAAACAACTTTTTAATGTCCTAAACGTTTTAGGGACTGAGTTGGATCTTTTTTTAATTGATCTCTTTAGATCTAAGTTGTAACGATGATCCCTCTTCTTGTTGTGACCTCCTGATCCAGTTTTCCTCTCTACTGTTCCCTCTTTTTTTTTTTTAAACATATTCACCATTTTCTGGATGGTTCTTGAATGGACTTTGAAGATGGAAGCCAGAGTATGAATGTTGGTACCATTACTGGAGGCCTGCCTGAATGATCATTTTTTTACCATTATTGTTCAGTTGGAAAGATAGCGTGTCTGACACAAAACAAATTTAACCCGCTCTATTTTTAGTTGAAATGACTCAAAGGCTTTTTCATTGATACTTACCACAAATCGTGTCAAGATGGCTAAAAGTCACATCCGGAAACCCAGAAAAAGAGAAACCCAATTAGTTTATTATTCTTTTTTAGGTATTTTGTGAGATGGATAATTACACTCGATATATATATATATATATATATATATATATATATAAATTAACAATTGTGAGCACCGATGTCAACTCTGAGTGCCGACAATGTGCTTCATCCTTTACATTATTCGTGTGCAAGTTCATATATATTTTCTTATATTTGTTTAAGTACCTCCGACTTTCGAAGTCATTATCAAGAACCGATGTGGTGTATGTGTCGTAGTTAGAATTCATTTGTTTGTATCCTGGTATTCTTTGGAAAGCTTGACTTCGGACAATTTATTTACAATTTCGAGCACAATACTCAACACCTTATCCGAAAATTGTTAAAATACAATAAAAAAGACAAAAAAAACAGACCCCGTCGTTTGTAATGAATCTTGTTTGTTAATATATATATATATATATATATATATAGGTTTTCAACTTTTAACTTTAAAGGAAAAAAATTACAGCCTGATGATGAAGACATGGATCTTCGAAAGTACTTGCTTAACTTAAAAAAATATACACTAAAAACATCTGACGACAGTTTTATAAATGAGGATCACATCATTCAATGGATTAACTGTATTTTAATGCATACATTATGTTCTACTAGCGAAGTTATTTCGCCATTAATCGCATTAATATTGCTGATTGATTCTATGTAGGATTATTTCTTTATATATATATATGTATCTATGTATGTATTAAAATAATAGGATAGAACAGTGAGATTTATAATCCAGAGTTTTTAGCATTTATTTTTATTTTTAAAAAGCAGTTCTCGATACAATAGAATATAATATTATAATTTTTTTTTTAAATGTTTCCATCGTGACACAGAGATTTCTGTTTCAAAACTGAAATTTCAATCCGAAATTTAATTATAAAACTTAAACTTAAAATCCAGAGTTCCGTTCCATTGTCAAGCGATGCTAAGAATAACCAAAAATAACTAAAAATATAGAGTTATTCTTAGCATCGTTTGACAATGGAACGACACTTTAGATTTTAAGTTTAATATTACACGGACTGGCTAGTCCGAAGAAAAGAAATTGTCAAATTTTTTTAGTAATGTCTACGTTGCAAATAGGATACCTTCTAAACTTCTGAGATATGTGATAAATTACTGTCGAAGATTGTTGCCACATTGTTCATCAAAGTTATTCCCACTGACAGACATATTAAATAACACTCAGAAAAAGAAATGCAAAAACTTTTAAGGCCTTGCTTTAGATTCTTTTCCAAAAGCAAAGAAATCCGTGGGGAACTTCGTAAAAATAAAATTACCTAAGTGATGATGAAAACGCCGTGCTAATTTTAACAACAGATACCTCATCGAAAGCTATTGGTGCCGTAACGTTAGTCATTACTTTACGGCTAGTCTATACTCCTTCATTCAAGAATATTGGGGATCCTATGGAGTATAGGGATGCACTCTCTGCCGTGGTTTCTGTATCAAGTGATGGATTAACTGCCCCTATGACCAACTGGTCTGGAATTCAGAGTGGCCGTTCGCTTAGACTGATTACAGACCACGTCTATATAGCCCTATCTGTCTTGATTATTTAATCCATAGCTGGGGAGGGGAGGATAAAATGGGTCTATACTTTTACTATAAGTATTTATGCGAAAATGAAGTCAGCAAGCTAGTGAACTCGGCGTTCCATTTTCCCCTACTATAATCACTACGCTACCTGTATATTCATTTGCTAATGACATTTCTCAAAATTATACAATGGATAGAGATGCCATTTCATCCTTGCAAAGAGTATTCATACACAAACAATACAGGAGTATTTCTCTACAATCTTACTGAGTATTTACGAATCCTTGCTTAGTATGGCAGATGGTCATAGAAGTGGGGCATTCAATAATCGATTGCAGAACACAGGGGTAAGTATGTGCGAAATTTGATCGATAAATATTAACTTTACAAATCGGGTATGCATTTGAGCACGAACACACAAAATAAGCTTATTCTTCACAAGCAGTGTTTATTATAAGCTACAGAGGTATCTAAGTCTTTTATCTCTATTAGTATAACCATATCTATCTATCTATCTATCTATCTATCTATCTATCTATCTATCTATCAGTCAATCAAAATCTCTATCTAAGCTTGTTCATATCTATCTATCTATCTATCTATCTATCTATCTATCTATCTCATTCCATTCATATCTATCTATCTATCTATCTATCTATCTATCTATCACAGTCTGTTCATATCTATCTATCTATCTATCTATCTATCTATCTATCTATCTATCAAAATCTATATCTAAGCTTGTTCATCTATCTATCTATCTATCTATCTATCTATCTATCTATCAGTGTGTGTGTGTTTGTATGTGTCAGTCTCTCTGAATTTATTCATATCTATCTATCTATCTATCTATCTATCTATCTATCTATCACAGTCTGTTCATATCTAAGTTTATTCATATTTATCTATCCAGCAATCTATGTCTGATCCTTTTAACTTGTTTCTATCTATCTATCTATCTATCTATCTATCTATCTATCTATCTATCTATCTATGTCAGTTTGTTCATATCAATATGACTAATTTATCTAGCTTTGTATATAAATATCTCAGTCAGATCATATCTATATATTTGTATATCGACCAATCGGTATTTCCACCTATCTATACGACTCTATTTATATCTATCACAGTATATATATATATATATATATATATATATATATATATATATATATATATATATATATATATATGCCTGTGTATAGCGTTAGTATACATGCCTTTGTTTTTAGTGTACGTTCTCATCAATATGCATATATATGCCTGCTCTAAGCATCATTGCTAGCTATTAAGGAAAATGACGTCAGAAAGAAAAATTTCCTCATGTCTCAAAGTTAAAGAAAAACACCAAATGTTTCATCTTGGCTGTTTGTTCGTCTAAATCTCTTTATCTCAATCGGCAAATATCATTAAGACATCTCTCTCCATGCACGTATTTCAAGTGACGCTCTCTCGCCGGTGAAAAAAACCCAAACATCTATAATTCTTTTAAACTAACGTCGACGTCCATAATTATTTTACGAACCGCGTAACTTAACCACATGTAAAGTCCCCTGTTTGTATCTGTCGCAGATAACGATTGTTCGTTCAACCAAAGAAAACCAATTATTTACCTTTTTGCGTCGTTTCACAGTTGGAGCGATCTCCGGATTCCTCAAAAGACTAAGATTTTAAATAAAATTGTCTTGCGATTACCATCTTTGTCAAGAGACCAAAGAAAAGCACTTTATTTAATTTTGGCTGTCTTTATTAGTATGTTTTAACACGAGATATACGTTCGGAAGACGTTAATTATATATATATATATATATATATATATATATAAATTCGCTTGAGGATGAAATGGAACTCTTGTCTTTAATTTAATCACAAAATTAAATTCGTGGCTTTTAGCTTCCATTTTCGAAACATGGTTAGAACTGTGTAGCGAAAAAAACATATTTTAAATCAATTAATTTATAATATTAATGCTCTGTAAATTTACATTGAGCACTATTTTGTAAAAATAAAAATATCTATAAGAACACCGGATTATATATCTTGCTGTTCTTTCTTTATATATATATATATATATATATATATATATATATATCTACATCTATACCTGAATATGCATCATCCACATGCAAAAAAGGCTAAAAATAATGGAAGCCTTATTAATAAAAACAAAAAATACTAATACAATAATAATATCAATAATGAAGATGGACACAATATCTTGACCGTGTTTTGAAAAATGAAAACATTATATAAATACATACATGCAACAAACTATTTCTTATTTAACAGTTAAAATATTTAATCCTTGAAAATGGTTAAATGTATAGCCGAAAGCGCTCGGATAAAAAGAACATTCGGACAGTTTTTACATAATTTATCATCTGAAAAGAAAAAAAAAATGATTAAATCACATGAGACATTATATAAAAAAAAATAAAAGCACCTTATCTGTCGTATTCAATGAAATGTGCATGAAAAGTATTGCTGCCTAAATACACAAATATATATATATATGTGTGTGTGTGTGTCTGTGTGCGTGTGTGTGTACAGGGTGCGATGGATAAATTGTCGTCTAATTGACACAAAAAAAAAAAAAAAAACTCATATTAAGATATATTTATTTAACAAAATTACAGAAAAATAACTCGAAATACTGAAGAGTAAATTTATTCAATAAAATCGCCATTGGCTTCAACCACGGCCCCAGACGGCTTCGGGATATCCTGCAATTCTGGAAGGTCTTTTTGTTTAAGTTGTTGAGTACTGCCATAATCCTTGCCTTCAGTTCATCTTTGGTGTTACAAGGAGTTTTGTTGGTGTCCCGCTCAAATGCGCCCCCCCCCACACAATAATCATGGGTGTTGAAATTTGTTTAGTTAGGTGGACACATATAAAGGGCTGATGTGGTTGCAGAAATTGTCTGACAGCCATAACCGTGTTCTCCTACTTGTGTGTCATGGTGTAGAGTCCTTTTGCCCGACAGAGGGTCTTCCTACAGCCACCCTCTTAATCCAGGAGCATCATTATCTCCTCAAAGCATTTGATGTAGGCTTCCCGGTTGAGCTTGAGTCTCTCACTAACAATTTTTTTTTTGTTTTGTTTTCATATCAGAACAAGAGTGAATTTTCCAAGCTGCTGTACATTCGTTATCACCACTGGACACCGTGCAACTCTGTTCGAACCCTCTGCAGTACATGCCGTTTCTAAATTTCTGGCGCAGTGAATTGCATCATGGTGTTCTTTTTCTGTATGTCGACCGAAAGATGTTTTTTGAATATCTGCTATTATTGACGGTTGTAAGATCTCGGAACGTGCAAAGACGTCTTACAACCGTCAATAATAGCAGATATTCAAAAACATCTTTCGTCGACATACAGATATATCGTCTCAAGTTTTGATTTTATAAGAAAAAAACACATGCCTGATGATGGATGGAAGACCGTCCGTAAGTACTAGCATTTTAACATCGAATAAACTGAAAAACTACAGACAACAAGTTTTTCTTCAAGGATCAAAACTCGCATTATGGATGAACAGGATTTTAATGCATATATTATGTTTTCTAGTGACGGATGTCGCCAATAATCGCATTGATACTTCTGATTAATTCTATGTGATTAATTCTTGTATGTAAATCATATGCTGCCTAATATATATATATATATATATATATATATATATATATATATATAAAATATAAACTTTGTCCTTTCAAAATCGAATCCACTTGGTTATATTTATTTTTTCTGTTAACCCGATTCTCACGCGACGAACTCGCAGGAGGACCAACGGAGACCTTCCGGATTCCTACGATCTGATGACCACTCTCCAGCATCAAAGCAATCATACCGTGGCTGGAGAGGGCTTCGATTTGAGGGAATCTGAGACTTGTGTCTAACCTGTAATACTGGAAGATACCAGACCAACGACCGGTCTTGTGGTGTTCGTGGGTCCAGTGTGGTCAGGATACGGTGTTACATTTATTTTATTTTTAATTTCAATCTAATAGATTAAATTTAATATTTCCAATAAGGAGAAATACTTTGCTGTATTTCAAAAAGTAATTTAAATTAACTGAAAGAGGTTTTTTATATTGCTAAAATAGCTGATCGGGGCCCTTGTTTAGATTTAAAATAAAATATACTTTTCTGAAAATTTATTTGATTAATATCATTTAGTTTAAAGTATAATTATTCTGATTTGAAACAGATATTATTTCTTTAAGCTTAAAATATCGCAGAAATGCACTTCTGACTTGAGAGTGGCTGTTTTTTTTTTAATCCGACAGTATTTATTTTGACGCGTTGACAGCCTGATGACAGATCTCATGTTGTTCTACGGAAAACTTTATCTATAAAAGATTATTGAAGAAAATGACGTGAGCGTGTTTTTATATATATATAATTCTTAAGCAATAAATAATCTTAAAAATTTAGGAAAACATTCTCCATAATCTAATGTTTTATTGAATTTTAGAAATGTTGATTTAAAATTTACTATAGTTATCGCTGTTATTTTCTGATAATCTCGTGTATGGTCGCCCAAATTTAAAAAATGGGCACGTTTATACACAAACAAAATCATGATGATTTCTATGAATCTTTTCCATTCATTACTATTAAATATAGTTTTCATTAATAATAGTATCATCTTAAAGGCTGAAATTAATACAAAATTTTAAGATTTAAAACTTAATAATTTTTTTCTAATTAAAATTTTAAAAAATGAAAACAATTCTTGTAAAAATTCATTATTCGCGTAAAATGATATTTTTTAAGACACTATATCTTAAATATCTGTTATTAAAACAATTAAAAGCTTTTGTAATTAAATCTTGTCATAATTTTATTGCATTTTCATTTTAGAATTCAGAGCAGAATTTTGGTAAATGTTTTTTTTTTCTCTCTGACAAAAAGAAAATATTTAATAATTTAAATTCTCCAAGGACTCCTGCTTTTAACTAATATAAATATAAAGAGGCTGAAATTTTAATTTCTCGAAATTTCATAAAATTATTTGGAGGTAACAGAAAATATTTTCAATAAGATTTTCTAACAAAAACTTCAGAAATAATTTCATTCATTTGTGAATAAGTTTTGAAAGTTTCATTAAAATCCGACAATTATTTTTTTGCAATAATTTCCAAAACAATGTTTTTTATCGCAAAAAGAAAACGCTAAAACTTTCCCATACTAATCTTGGCCCACTGCTGACGCAACAAAAACAAGATATTTAACCAAAATTTCGAATGTGCTAGAAATGATTAAAAGTTTTTATGAAACTAGGAGGCCTTTTTCATCATGGTATACACTTTTGCAGAAAAAAACTTTTGGCGGTACCAATCTTTGTTAGTAACGGTCAGCAATTTTAAGTGTATCCCATTGCAGGAGTCGTATGTTTAAATCACGGCGTAATCATCCGTTACGATATATCTCCTTGTGTGACTAGAAGCGTCAAAAAATGTGCACGTCTAAATGAAGGGTTGCCTTTGCTTACAGAGGTGAAAGGTAATAGAATAAATCTAACCAGGGAGACATTTCCATGTTTCTATATGATAGAGTAACACAAAAAGAAAATACGTTAGTCTGACACTGACGCCATGAGGTGCTTAAATTGTTGTTTAAGCCAAAAAAGTAATGTAGGCCGGAAGATAGATATATAGACACAGAGAGGAAATATTTTCCTTGTTGAAAATGGGACAGTCAGGATTTTTTTCTCTCCTAATGTTTATTTTTCTTATCTATCGAGGGTCTGGCATTTGAAAAGCAATTTTTTTCTCTTCCATGAGAATTTAAGCATACAAAAATATTTTCCTTGATGAAAAACGACTTGCGAAATGAAAACAAGGAACAAATGTGTGTTTCTGTGTGTGAGTGAGCGTATGTGTTTGTGAGTGTGTGTAAAAATCCAAATCTAAATAAAATATATCTGTAGACAATAGACAGAAAAAAAAACTTTTCTTTACCAACGCGTTTCACTCCCGTGGGGAACTTTTTATGTAAATGTGGAGTTTTTATTTTGTAACTTTTTTGTACACATTTTTGTATTTTATTACTGAAATTTTGTTTCTTTCAATTTCACTTCTCTATGTATATCTTGCTGATCATTTGTGGAATTTAAAAAACAACAAAACAATAGGGGTCTGAATATCAGCTGGAAAATTAAAAAAAAAAAAGGCGAAGCTTTATAACAACCACAATAATATTTGCAACTTCTGTCAACAGAAAAATGAGAAATTATAACATTTACAAATCCAAAGAACCTTTTGAACCAGAAATACTGAAGTCTTGAGTTTTTGCATGCATATTAGGAAATTCCTCTTAAGCATATTTGAGGCCGGATAAAAAAAAGTAGATTTCATTTACTCCCACCACCGATACATTCTTCTTCTTCTTCGTCTTCTTCTTCTTCTTCTTCTACCAACCTTTCTATTCTACCCAACGTCGTTAGTTTATTTAATTTTTTAAAAATAAAATAGCGTTCATTATTTTTTTTAAAAAAAATAAAGGTCATCTGATAAAAATCGCCTGAGGATGCCGTAAGATTGAAACCAAGGTAGCGGATTCAACTGACCTCCTGATTTTTAAAGTATATATATATATATATATATATATATATATATATGTGTGTGTGTGTGTGTGTGTGTGTGTGTGTGTGTGTGTTGATATGGCGTTTGCCTCCTATCGTAACTGTTCGGGTTTCAATTCTCGGTAGTGGATGTGCACTGCTGATGAGTCCCAAATATAGAACGAAACGGCCGTCCAGTGCTTTCTGCATTCTGTTAAGGTTTCCACTAGACTCGATGAATTACTTAATTATGATTATTTCAAATCCTCCTAATAATGTCTATCACGCACACACACATATATATTATAAATAGACAAAATACCAGAAATTTCATAACTAACGCGCAGCAAAATATAGTTAACACTAGTAATTTATGCAACTGCAGAAATAAGAATAGATGTCCATTAGATGGAACTAGTAAACCCGAAGTAATAATCTGTAAAGCAGATATTAATGCCTAAATTAAAACGTACATAGGATGTACTGAAGGTACTTTCAAACGAAGATGGTACAATCATAGGTCGTCATTTAAGCTAGCAAATCTTAGATGATCTACCAAACTTGTTGGCCATGTGTGGAATTTTAAAGGAAAAACAACAGGGATCCGATTGTAAACTGGAATTTATTTTTTAAAAAGGCGAAGCTTTATAACAACCACAATAATATTTGCAACCTCTGCCAGCAGGAAAAATTAGCGATTATGACAATTGTGACGTTCCCCTGGTGTCGCTGCGCCAAATGTGACTATCCTGCCCGGCGACGACCAACTGGCTTGGTATTGGTCGCGGCACCAAATGTGACGTTCTAACCTTTTGGTGATTCGGATGGGAATCTGGTTAGATTCGGTATCAGCCTTGTCGTTCCCAGCTCGCCTCCAACGTCTGGTTACCGAAGTAACTGCTTTGATTTCCAGTCTAACCTACCCACGTTGTGGTTTGATCTTAGGTAGATGAGGCCGGGCCGTAATGCAAGTCGAGTTCGAACAAGGGCGATATCGCACAAGTATATGTAAAAGAAAAGTAAATAATAACAAAGGACAATATTTTATATATGTTTGCTGAATACAGGACTGCGTCTTCTTTCCAACCTGCTATATGGATTCGTGACACTTTGTTTTTGTTAGGGGAGTCTTAACATCTGAAGTTGTTTGTTCTTTAAGAAACTGGTTCTTGGTGGTATGAGTCAACTGCGAACTTCGAACTTAACTCAACTGCCTCTCAACTGGAACTCAACTTTTCACTCGCTGCGACTGTGCTTAAATGGACGCCGACCAAAACCGTGGTGGGCGTGTCGGGGTTTGAGGTTCCTTGATAATTCCAAACCCACAATCCTCTTCTTTCGGTCAGGAAAATCTTATTATTTTCTATTTTTGGAAGTCTTTCGCCTTTCCACCTTCTGTTCTTATATTGGTATCTCACCATGCCCTCAGAGGGTGTCAACGGGTTTCCCCTCTCTCTCACAGTGGCATCTCACACCTATCCCTTCAGGGGGGCGCAACAGGCCTCCCCTCCTTCTTCACATGATCACCTCCACCTAACGCCCATGCTACCATTCAGCCAATGGGCGCTCAGTAGCGTGGGTGTGGCCAGACTAGCCTCGGTTTAAAAAAATCTTGCTCAAAGAAAAAAAAAATTTATCTCCTTTTTTTTTCTTTTCTTTTTCTTTCCCTTAATCGCAATCGAATTTCATATGGAATTCGTCAACGAGATCTTCGCCAATTATCAAGTGGGTGGTCATCTGGCGAAACACAGCCAACTTTTCGTCCCGATAAAATAAATTTCTTATCATATCTAGTCCCGACAATAAACAGATGCTTTTTCCAAACGATATTCTACATATAGACAAAGGCTTAACCTTTCCTTCATGGTGGTCAGCGGGCATTCTTGTTTTTTTTAAATTCTGCGGTTGATCCAATCAGACATTTTTCTGCGACCCAATTAATTTTTATCTCTTTAGAATTCTGTTTTGCAGGTCATCCGAGCAACCTGGAACCTCCACCATTGCCATGGGCAGATTGGCCATATCTCATTCTCCTCCCCGTAACATAAATCAGATTAAATCCAGTATCTTCCTTTCTCGACAATGGAAAATAAAAATCTTACCACTTTTCCTTGTCAGAAAAATAACACCGCTTAGTGTCCTTTTCGTGATGGCTTCTTATCACCTAAATTTAATTCTCGCCTTTCTTTTTTACTTCTTTCTTTTTTAGCAAGCCAAATAGTGTCAACGCATTTCCGGATACAAACAACTATCTGAACAAGAAATCCGAAGTCTTGAGTTTTTGCATACATATTAGGAATTTCCTCTTAAGCATATATGAGACTGGATAAAAAGTGAATACTTTTATAATATCCTTGCTTTTCAAACTTAAGTGGTACATTCAAAGGTCGTCATTTAAACTAGTAAATCTTCGATACTTTACCAAACTAGCTGACCATGTGTGGAATTTAAAGGGAAAAAAAAGCAACAGTGATTCGATTGCAAGGTGGAAAATTTTAAAGAAGGCAAAGCCTTACAACAACCACAACAATATTTGCAACCTCTACGAACAAAACCTGTAGAACCAGAAATCCCAAGTCTTGAGTCCTTGCTTACATATTAGGAAATTTCTATTAATCACACATGAGGCTGGATAAAAAAATAAATGTACATTTCAAATACCGATCCCCCACCGAAACCTTTATAATACCCCTTCCCTTTTTTCTTCTTCTTTTTCTTTCTTTCTTTCTTTCTTTCTTTCTTTCTTTCTTTCTTTCTTCTTCTTCTTCTCCTTTTCTAATACACCCAACGTTGTGCATCTGATTTTTTTAAAAAAAGTAATGTACATTTCAATTAACCTTTACCGCCACCCAAATCGTTATAATACCCTTGCTTATCTTCCCTTCCACCTTCTTCTTCTTTCTTTTTTTCTTCTTTCTTTCTTCTTCTTTCTTCTTTTTCTTCTTTCTTTCTTCTTTCTTTCTTCTTTTTCTTCTTTTTTTTCTTCTTTCTTTCTTCTTCTTTCTTCTTCTTTCTTCTTTTTTTTCTTCTTTCTTTCTTCTTCTTTTTCTTCTTTCTTTCTTCTTTCTTTCTTCTTCTTTCTTCTTTTTCTTCTTTCTTTCTTCTTCTTTTTCTTCTTTCTTTCTTCTTTCTTTCTTCTTTCTTTCTTCTTTTTCTCCTTCTTTCTTCTTTTTCTTCTTTCTTTCTTCTTTCTTCTTTTTTCTTCTTTCTTTCTTCTTCTTCTTTCTTCTTTTTCTTCTTTCTTTCTTCTTTCTTTCTTCTTCTTTCTTCTTTTTCTTCTTTCTTTCTTCTTCTTCTTCTTTTTCTTCTTCTGGCTTATTTTCTTCTTTTTCTTCTTTCTTGCTTCTTCTTTTTCTTCTTTCTTCTTCTTCTTTCTTCTTCCTCTTTCTTCTTTCTTCTTTTTCTTCTTTCTTTCTTCTTCTTTCTTTCTTCTTCTTTTTTCTTTTTCTTCTTCTTTCTTCTTTTTCTTCTTCTTCTTCTTTCTTCCTCTTCTTCCTCTTTCTTCTTCTTCTTTCTTTTTCTTTTTCACATCCTCCTCTTCTCTTTCTAATACACCCAACGACTGCCAGAATACCACGATTATCTCCGACCAATCTGGCCCCGGTCTTCGCATTCTCTAACATTCTCATATATATATATATATATATATATATATATATATATATATATATATATATATAATTTTAAGGTATGTTATGTTTATGGGGTAAATGAGCTTAATATCCCAGATTGAGCGTTTATAAATATAAGATTGAGCAGAGAGGTCAAAGCCAAGTGGAGAGTAGTTTGTTTGATGTCTCAGCACAATCTTTAAGCCATATTTATGGAGCGACAGAAGAAGTAACAAACAATGGTTATGCTAGTGTGAAAATTATCGATTATATGCTTAGTAAGCTACACGGACTCATAGATACAAAAATAAAATTATTCGAAATTCTTTCCTAACTCGTTTCAAACACTTAACTTTAGCAGCTGGGGAAGAAACACGGCTACTCTAGCCATGAAACTGGTCACATGTATATGATCATATTAAATACTTTACTTGGAGTTTATACAAAATATTGATGTATCGATTTTTCGTTCAACTGATTGGGATTTATCTGTCAATTTCTTTATCAAGAGAAACAAAGAGAGAGAATTATGTCTGGTTCAAACATTATTCATAACTGTCTCTCCTCTGAATAATCTTTGTTTTCTTGTTTTCCCAGATAGCCTCGCGGAATTGTATTTCCCATCCTGGCTCCTAACTTAGATCTCGTCTTCTTTCTTTTTTCTTATTTTTAATTTTCTACGAGAAATCTTTCTTGTTTTTCCTTCATTGTCTCAATTTCTTACCTTCCCCTCTCATTTATTATTATTATTATTATTATTATTATTATTCCGTCTCTCTTTGCTTCCTTTTCCCCAAACACTCCTCACTCTCATGATTCTCTTATTCATTTTTTAACTCCATCCTCCGCCCCCTCCTTTCCTCTTCCTCCTCCTTCTTCTTCTTCTTCGTTTTTCTCAATCGTTTTTTTGTTGTTCTTTCTTTTCTTTTCTCAAAATTTCCTCGTAAATTACTCATTCGTTCTTCTCTTTCTTTCTTGTTTTTCTTCTTTGCTCAAAGTCTTAACCCTAATCATCACTATTCTTTCATTTCTTTCTTCTTCATCATCGCCCCTTTTCTTCTTCTTCTTCTTCTTCTTCTTCCGTCTCTCTCATTTGTTTTCTTTTCCCCCAAATCTTCTCACTCTTATGCTACTCTTATTCATTTTTTATTTCTTCCGCCCCTCCTCGCCTTCTTCTCCTTCTTCTTCTTCTTAACTCAAATCTCTTACGCTTCTTCCTCGTAAATGACTCATTCGTTCTTCTTTCTTGTTTTTCGTCTTTGGTCAAACTCTTACCCCTAACCATCACTATTCTTTCATTCATTCTTCATCATCAGCACCCCCTTTCTTCTTCTTTTTCTTCTTCTTCTTCAGCACAATTTTTGCCTTCAGCATATTTCACTTTTTTATCTTCTGAAATTATCTCTTTCTTTCTCTTTTCTCCTTCTTCATCTTCTATTTTTACCCTTCCTTTCTTCGCCAATTCTTTTTCTCTTTTTATTTTCGTCTTTTTTTCTCTTGACATAGATCGTCACATCTAATCCCATAATGCACTTTACAAAACGGGAACTGAAAAAATACTACTGTAAACCTTTCGTTTCGATTTCTCTAAGACTAAGGCTTTCACTCGTACCAACATCAACGCTTCATTCTTTCTTAGATACAAAAAAAAATAACCTTAATACGATGATGATGATGTCTGTGGTTTCAACTGGCCAAGTTCCAGATTTTTAAGGAATTGTTTTGCTTGAAAAAGTCACCGTGTCTTGCTTCTGTTTCATTAATATTTATTTATTGAAAACCCTTACTCAAGAGGCGAAAAAAAATGGAAGAAATTTTTTGTCAGGTGTAGCCTTTTTCTTTTACCATTTCTCCTTTTTGTCCTCTCCAAATAAACGAAATGACATTTTTTTTTTGTTCAGTATGAGAAAATAATCTTCGTTCTTATATTCAGTAAGTTTTGTTGCTCATGACCAGCAGATAAAAAACTTTAATTTAAAAGAAAAAGATTTAAAACTATAGCGGAAGTGAAGTGAAACTATTGCTGAAGTTTGAAAAATCGAGTTACGTTTAATTTTCTTTTTTAATCATTTCACCCCAAGCAAGACAATAATTCCGCTAAAACACAAGGGGTTACAAAGTGTGAAAGAATATGAGTAAAAAAAAAAATTATTAAAGAGAGATAACAGTAAAATAACAAAAAAATAAGAAGAGATAAAATAACGATTAGCGCTGCAATTAAATTTTTCAGGATCACAGTTGAGTGGAAAGCAAGAAGCCTGCAGAATGTTCCACAAATGAGAAGTACGAACGAAGAAACTGTTATCATAGAACTTACGGTTGCATCTAGCCTTTCCAACTGTAAAATGATGACATCTTCTTTCAATTTATTACAACGTTTAAATTTATGAACTCTACGTATCAAAGAGGAAAGCTCAAAAGAATAATAACCATAAAGCTATTTCTAGAAAAGACACAGGGAAGCTACGTTACGGCCGCGAGATAATGACTTTTTAGCTGAGATGCCAGGTCGACACTAATAACATTGCAGATTTATCTTTGTATTTAATCAAGAATCTCTAAATATATAGAAATACCAGACCAGGTGTGGTATCAATAGTCAATGCATAGACGAATAGTAAACTTTTATATTGTATTTTCATTATTTGTCTTCTGTGTAAACTACTAAGCAAATTATGGTCCTCCTCATCTTCCTCTTCTTTATAACTCTTAATAGTTTTTGTCTTTACTCCCCCTTGTTCTGCCATCCATTCAAACAAGCTCCTTAGTTAAGTTACTCATATCTATCTATCTATCTATCTATGCCAGTTTCTTATTTTCTCTTCTCTCTTTCTTTCTTTTTATTATAGTTTTTTTTCTATCATTCTCTTTATCTATGCCAATTTCCTCTCTTCTCTCTGTTTTTCTTTCTTTCTTTATTTATTTATTTCTATCACAGTCTTTTTTTTTCTCTCTCTCTCTCTCTCTCTCTCTCTCTCTCTCTCTCTCTATCTATCTATCTATCTGTTATGGGACCTTACCTATAATAACATAATGGACTAGACCATACGTAATAAATACTGCGCCTCAAGAGGAAGCAGGGAGTTCAAATTGAAGTCGGGCGACCGGCTGATCGATTGAACTCTCTGCCTTCGGGCGGGGAGGAACCCGAACGAGGCTACGCCGAGGGGCGGAGTCTCTTTCGGGGAGGTAAACCGACCCTGAACCCATTTATACGGGTTTTAAAAGGGCATATTTTTGGCCGAGCCCACGGGCTCGGAGATCCCACGTTAAACCGGCCTTGTGACACATGATGCCCTCGTGAGGTGGTGGTGGTGGTGGTGGGTGACTAAATACCGTTCAGTCAGAAGTCGGGCTACTGGCTGATCGGCTGATCGGTTGAACACTCTGCCTTCGGGCGTGGAGGAACCCGAACGAGGCTACGCCGAAAGGCGGAGTCTCCTTCGGGGAGGTAAACCGATATATTTTTGGCTGAGCCCACGGGCTCGGAGATCCCACGTGCTCAGAGATCCCACGGGCTCGGAGATCTCACGTTAAACCGGCCTTGTGCTACATGATACCCTCGTGGGAGGGAGTGACTAAATACTGTCTGAAGTCTGGAGTGAAGTCCGTCAGGAGTCTGTCAGTCGAGTTAGAGGCAGTCCGAAACAGAGTCGCGTTCAGACAATTACTACTAAACCTGATTGTTCGTACTAACACTTTCTACCTCTCTGTTTATATTCCTGTTTGTAATATATCTGTGTTGTTCCATATACGTGTTCGAGTTCTTCTTTATTGGTTCTACCTTGGACTATCACCGTGGTACAAGGACTTGGACCATAATACTATCTATGCCAGTCTCTTCGCTTTCTTTCTTTCAATCTATCACGGTCTTTTTTTTCTATCTATCTATCTATCTATCTATCTATCTATCTATGCCAATCTCTTCTCTTTTCTTCTCCTTTCTTTCTTTCTTTCTAACTATCACATTCTTTTTTTTATCTATCTATCTATCTATCTATCTATCTATCTATCTATCTATGCCAATCTCTTCTCTTTTCTTCTCCTTTCTTTCTTTCTTTCTTTCTTTCTTTCTAACTATCACATTCTTTTTTTATCTATCTATCTATCTATCTATTCCAATCTTTCTCTTTTCTTCTCCTTCTTTCTTTCTATCTATCACATTCTTTTTTTATCTATCGTATCTATCTATCTATCTATCTATCTATCTATCTATCTATACCAATCTCTTCTCTTTTTCTTCTTTCTTTCTTTCTTTCTAACTATCACATTCTTTTTTATCTATGCTATCTATCTATCTATCTATCTATCTATCTATCTATGCCCAATCTCTTCTTTTTCTTCTCCTTTCTTTCTTTCTTTCTAACTATCATTCTTTTTTATCTATCTATCTATCTATCTATCTATCTATCTATCTATCTATCTATCTAAATCTCTTCTCTTTTCTTCTCCTTTCTTTCTTTCTTTCTAACTATCACATTCTTTTTTTATCTATGCGTATCTATCTATCTATCTATCTATCTATCTATCTATCTATGCCAATCTCTTCTCTTTTCTTCTCCTTTCTTTCTTTCTTTCTAACTATCACATTCTTTTTTTATCTATCCGTATCTATCTATCTATCTATCTATCTATCTCTCTGTCTATCTATCTATCTATCTATCTATCCCAATCTCTTCTTTTTTTTATCTCAGTCTCTTCTTTTAATATTTGATTGATTTTGACATCTCGAATCCATGACTCGCACCCTGAGCTGTTACCCTTGCTCACGACCGTATTTTTCTGTCTTTTAACAATTTAGTCAGTTCTTCAGGCTTTCATTTACTACTTTGCATAGAAGTTCTTGTAGTTTTCTCTCTGTGTCTATCAACAACGAGCCCAATGATGTTAACTTGATACTAGATCCTGATAGGAATTCTTGTTTTCTTAGCATAGTCCCGCTTTAATAAATCCGAGTCATTTTGTCTTCTATTTTCGAGTACTTAATTCATTTTTCTACCGCGTTTGCTACGATTAAATGTTCTGGATGTCATTTCGAAAAATAAAAATGAAGGAAATGATATTTTTTAAAGACAGCAAGAGCAACACTAAAATCCGAAGGTGTATTAGGATATCAAAGGAAGTATTACAAAAGCTAAGCATAAGATTAAGACCTGGAAAGAAATAGAAACAAGGAAAAGAGTATTAAACCGCTACGTGATGGTGGACGGTGACAATTTCATACCAGAAAATTGTGCCCTTGGACATTTGCGTCCCTAGACAAATACATCCCTGGATAATTACGTACCTCTGATAATTTTTTGTAGTTACCGTTTCTTTTTAAAAGAGTTGTTTAATATAGAAATTTACACACCAATATTTTAATTATTCTAAAGAAGTGGGGAGGCAGTTACCATAAATAAAAAAAGAGAGATAAATTTACTTTTTAAAGCAAGAGAAAATTAAGCTAGCAGTTTCAATTCACTCCAGCAGTGTGTACCACAAACATCTAAGAGATTCTGGATTTTATAGATTATATTTTTATTTGGAACCCATGACTAAGTTCCTAAAATCAAATACTGGTGGGAAAATATTTGTGGACGAGGAAAATTACAGCTACAACTATCATAAGAAAGACGCCGATGAAATAAAAACATATTGGCGATGTGTAGAAACATTTTTCAACTCTGTTAATCTGTCATTGCATTTTAAACAAAAATAAACTTTAATTCTTTTATTTTATTCTTTTTATTTCTTTTTTTTAAAAATAGGATTACTACCTACGCTTTTAAAAAAAAATATGGTAATTGTCTTTAAAAGCTTAAAAAATTATCAGAGGTACGCAATTATCTAGGGAGAAATTTTTCAAGGAAAGCAATTATCCAGGATGTAAATGTCTTGGTACGTAATTTCCCAGGTTGCAAATATCCAGTACGCAACTCTTCTCGAACCCTACGTGATATCTGTCCTCCTGTATGGCAGTGAGTGCTGAACGATCTCTACATAGATGAAAAAGAGACTTAAAGGAACATAAATATGGTTCTACAGAAGGATGCTGAGAATATCACCGACAGAACATGTGAGCAACGACACAGTTTTAGAGAAAATGGAAACCAAAAGGAAACTAATACTTAGCATCAAGAAGAGAAAGTTGATGTTTCTGGAGCATATAATGAGGAAAGAAGGATTTGAAAATCTGATACTCACGGGACAGATGGCGGGCAAGTGTGGCCGAGGAAAACAAAGAATAGCATACTTAGTGAGCTTGAGTAAATGGATTGCAGAACAAGGCTTAGAAGAAATAAGAGAAAGACAAAGATCTACAAGGGATTGGTTTTAATACCAGAAATACTTTGTAAAAATTATTACCAGCAATAAATATTTGAAGAAAAAAAAATTATTACCAGCAATATTTAAAAAAAAAATGCTACCAGCAGTACGTTTTTGAAAAAAAATATTAACAACTATAGATTTTTTGAAAAAAATATTCCCAGCTATAGATTTTTTGAGAAAAAAATAATACCAGTAATAGATAATTAAAAGGAAAAAATATTAACAGCAATACATTTAAAAAATTTTACCAGCAATATATTTTTGAAAAAAATATTTTGAGTTATGCATCATTTGAAAAAATTTTACAAGCTGTACATTTCTTGAAAAAGTATTACCAGCTATACATTCTACCGAAAAGAAATAATATCAGTAATAGACTTTTAAAGGAAAAATATCACAAACATTACATTTAAAAAAATATCACCTGCAATACATCTTTGATAAAAAAAAATATTACCGGCAATACATCATTCAAAAAAAAAAAAAATACCAGCTATACATTCCTTGAAAAAAATTTACCAGCTATACATTTCTTGAAAAAATATTACCAGCTATACATTTTTTGAAAAAAAATATTACCAGCAATACATTTTTTGAAAAAATATATTACCAGCTATACATTTTTTGAAAAAAAATATTACCGGCTATACATTTTTGAAAAAAAATATTACCAGCTAAACATTTCTTGAAAAAATATTACCAGCTAAACATTTTTTGAAAAAAAATTTACCAGCTATATATTTCTTGAAAAATATTATCAGCAATACATTTTTTGAAAACATTTCTTGAAAAATATTACAATCTATACATTTTATGAAAAAAATTTTACCAGCTATACATTTTTTTAAATATATTACCAGAAATAGATTTTTGAAGGAAAAATATTAGCAACAATATATTTTTGTAAAAAGAAATATTGCCAGCAATAAAAATTTTGTCGGTATTAAATAACCCATTGAGGTCGATATGTCGTAAAGCAAAACAAAACAAACCAAACCAGCTAGAAGTGATAGGAAGTTGTAGAAAGCTATAATCACCTCCTCCGTAGGGGACACAGCAGACAAAGAAGTGGAAATGTTTTCCTTTCGCTTTCTGCTCCGAACATTTTTTTTACCTCTCTTTCACCTTACTTCTGTGTCTATTAACCTTCTAAAAAATTAATTTTCGTTCCAAACTTTAGTCTTTTCTATTGGTCATGTTCAGCGTATCTAACGCCTATTTAAAGAAAAAAAGTATTTTTATAACCAAATATACCCAAACCAGAGGAGAACATTTACGAACTGTCACAATGCAACCAGAAGGGCGGGCGGGCCGGCATCGCTGAACTGCTGTGATTAATCGCTCCAGTAGCCAAAGACTGATGTGTTACATACGAACAGAGAGAAATGTGGCCATTCAAAACCAGGGTTTTTTGGCGTGAACTACTCCATAGCGAAAAATGATAACTTTTATTTTATCTCTTACTTAATAATCAGTCTTGTGATTAAAAATGGCGCGACGGAAAATAACTCCGACATGTGCAGTAGAATTCCGGACTAATAAGGCCTTCCGGATATGAGGAATTGGTTACAAGGTCCGGATATGAGGGATTCTGGATATAGCGATTCCGGATATGAGCGATTCCGGATATGTGGGACACTAAAACGAACAAGCTGATCGCTGATATTTCTTTATACAGTAGAATCCCTGACAAACAGACTAAGAAGGTCTTCCGGATATGAAGAATTGGTTACACAGTCCGCAGATGAGGGGTTATATTTAGATTAAAATAAAAGAACTGAAATCAGGTTTAACATTTATTTTCAATGTTTTATAGTAAACAAATTAAGCTGATGGTGAATGAAATATAACGGAACTGATTTTAAGGAAAAAGAAATAAATTGTGTAATGTTAATCAAAATTCATTAAATTAAGTCTGCCACGTATGCAAAACAAATAATGTAACGAGGATTTTTTAATTACTGTTGCATGATGATCCTTTCTCTTCTAATGTCATTCTCAACTTTTCTGTGTTTTGTTTTGCTTTCGGTTTTTAATTTTTTAAAACGAAATACACTTTTTAACTCTGCGTGCGTTATTGCAATTGTCATAGATGAATGCTGGCTTTCTTTGCATAAAACTGACAACCTTTTCAATAGCTTTTTCAATTTCAGTTCAGGTTTCATCACAATCATTTTTTTTATTTCCTTGTTCATTGTGATAGTGCAAACCCTATAGTTTTTTTTGGAAGATTTTGTATCATACAATGTTGACTTGCCTATGTTGAACTCAGGCATTAGTTACAATGAACTTTCACCAGCGTCTAGTCTGTTTAAAATTTCCACTTTTTGTCATTAGGGTGAAAGAAGGATAAACAATTATCCAAAGTAAATTTCCTGAAAAACAGGAATTTCAAATCAGTTACATATCACCCAGATAGTTCAAATATACACATCAAACTCATGTCCGGATATGCGGGATTTCGGATATGAGGCACTCCGAATATAAGGGATTCCGGATATGAGGGATTCTACTGTACATCCCCAAATACACTCCACCGCCATAATAAGACCTTAAAGAGATGAAGCCACGTTCTGTTTTGGATTATGGCAACATCACGTAGAAATACCGGTTCTCGGACGATCACCGAAGTTAAGCAACCTCGAGCCTGGTCAGTACCTAGATAGGTGACCGGTTGGGAATACCAGGTGCTGTAAGCTTGGATGTGCAGGTGGTGTAATGGATAATGCCTCGGAATTTTTAATCAGAGTCCCGAGTTCCAGTTACAGTTTTTTATTGTGCCGAGTCCCTTCAGGACGTAGGCGATCATGACCCTCCGCTTCTCTCTAACCCCTGTAGCTCTCAGTAACTTTTATTATCTCTTTGCTACTTCCCCCAGGCCATGTTCTGTCATCCACTTGCTTAAGCCCGCTAGGTATGCTACGCGTTGATTTCCCTTGTCTCTCTTTCTCTCTATTCGCCCTGTGAATATTAGATTTTCCAAGCCTTGTTTTCTCATTACGTAACAAAGAAATTTCAGATGAGGAAAATAGCTTAGATCGCTACAATCTTACCTCATGTCTAGAGTAAACTGTTATGTTCCTCACATATCCACATAAACTGTAACTATGTAACTCTCTACCTCGAGTGGCTTTTGGGCCTTGTAGCTGGTGAACATTATCGTAAAAAATTAATATCGCTTAATAAAATCACGTTGTCAGATCTAGACACTCATACACGTCCTGTATGGCGTTCAGCTAGCTCAGAAATGCGTAGACTGTTATCTATGAGGGTAAGTAAAAAGAATTCCGCACTTTCGCCATGATATATAGCATAAGTGTGCGGATAATTTTAAACTTTCCATCGTATTCTTTCTTTTTATGTGCCGTGTCCCTTCAGGACGTAGGCGATCATGGCTCTCCACTTCGCCCTCTCCCTTGTAGCTCTCAATAAGTTTTATCCCTTTGCTACATCCCCTAGACCCTGTTCTGTCATCCACTTGCCTAAGCCCGCTAGGTATGTCCCGCGTTGCTTTCCCTTGTCTCTTTTTCCCTTCATTCGCCTTATGAGTATCAGATTCTCCAAGCGCTCCTTTCTCATTACCTGTGTCAGAAATTTCAGCTGCCTCTTCCTGATGTTAAGTATAAGCCTCCCCCTTCTTCGTATCTTCTCCAAAATCTCATCGTTGCTCACACGTTCGGTCCATGATATCCTTAGCATCCTTCTGTAGAACCATAACTACGTTGCCTCGAGTCTCTTCTTCATCTTTAAGGAGACCGTCCAACTTTACGTTCTTTATATTCACTTACGCGCAAATATCCTTGCGAAAGGCATGAATCCACCTCATTTGACCCCACCCCAGCTATTGATTAATTAGTAAGAATTGTATTACTAAAAGATTATAATCTCTAAAAATAATAAACTTGCGCACAAAATATTTAGATTTCGGCATTAAATAACCCATAAAGGTGTTGATATGCCGTGAAACAAAAACAACCAACCAACATTCTGTCGTACTATAATGTCAGAGGTATTTCATGAACTTTGGACAGTTACGCCACAATTTTGACTCTTAAATGCAACATTCGAAAATTGGAAAAATACAATAAAAAATTAAACAGAACTTAAACAATTTAATCTAACTTGTTTGTATAAAAATATATATCGGGTGTCAGTATATAATTATCTGGAATGCCGGGTAGGTTTTTATCTTCTCTCAGTTGCGTCCCTGTCTTCGAGTAGTGTGGCACCGTCGGGTGACTGAGGCGCATCTGATCAAAATCACACTGTGGAGGTGCCCAGCCTTAAGGGAAATAATGTCCTTATTCTGGTTTGAAGAAACCGCCTTCAATGTCTAACCGTATTTTTTATACACTCTGCATATATATATATATGTGTGTGTGTGTGTGTGTGTGTGTGTGTGTGTGTGTGTGTGTGTGTGTGTGTGTGTGTGTTGTTTTCACGCGTCATACGGGAGATTACAATGGTCTCTGGGAATTTATTAATTTCTCCCAAGCTTTCATTTCCACCTGGAATCATCTTCAGGGCAAGTAAACGTTACCAAATGTCTGCTTCAAAATTCGCCTCTCGATGTTAGGCGTCTTAGGATAGGCCTTTTAGTCCGTCTATTTTCAATATTTTTGATATGCCACTAGTTCCTTCCCCAAAAGATGATTCCAGACGGAAATGAATGCTTATTAAAAAAAATAAATGAAGTCAAATTATATATATATATATATATATATATATATATATATATATATATATATATATATATATATATATATATATATTTGTGTGTGTGTGTCTTAAATAATTGACAGACATTGTCCATTTCATAATGTATGGCGTCATTTTTGTTACATTTGGATACGCATTTAGCAGATATGAATGAATGAGAGAAAATCATCGAGAATTGTGTTTAAATAGGGAAGGCCGCAAAATATACTAACGATTGTTTAACAAGTCGAATGCACGTGAGAGATGATTAACCAATTGAAATCTCAATGCTTTGGGTTAATTCACTTTTTTAACTACTCAGCCAACGCTTCTATCCGCTGAGCGATATGACCCCAAGGAGACATTACCCAGACAATACCTGACCACAGCAGAGGGGAACAAAAACTAAAGTGAATTAACTGAGATATGATAATAAGGCATGGCATGTGGAATTAGAACAATATACTCGCGTAGACTAAATAAAGTGTTTGTTTCGAAAAAACAACCTAACCTAGTCGTGAATATGAAAATAAAGATGAGGAAAACAGTCCGAACAATGTAAATAGTGTAAATAGTTACAATACATGATCTCAGAAATATAGACTGTGAATATGGCAATAAAGATGATGACAACAGTCCAAACAATGTAAATAGTGTAAATAGTTAATATACCTCATCTCAGAAATATAGACTGTGAATATGGCAATAAAGATGAGGACAACAGTCTGAACAATGGAAATAGTGTAAATAGTTACAAGACCTCATCTCAGAAATATAGACTGTGAATATGGCAATAAAGATGAGGAAAACAGTCCAAACAATGTAAATAGTGTAAATAGTTACAATACCTCATCTCAGAAATATAGACTGTGAATATGGCAATAAAGATGAGGACAACAGTTCGACCAATGTAAATAGTGTAAATAGTTACAATACCTCATCTCAAAAATATAGACTGAGAATATGGCAATAAAGATGAGGTCAACAGTCCGAACAATGTAAATAGTGTAAATAGTTACAATACCTCATCTCAGAAATGTAGACTGTGAATATGGCAATAAAGATGAGGTCAACAGTCCGAACAATGTAAATAGTGTAAATAGTTACAATACCTCATCTCAAAAATATAGACTGTGAATATGGCAATAAAGATGAGGTCAACAGTCCGAACAATGTAAATAGTGTAAATAGTTACAATACCTCATCTCAGAAATATAGACTGTGAATATGACCGTAAAGATGATAAATAATGTAAATAGTTACAATACCTCATCTCGGATATCTCTTGCTACATTTATCCAGCCTTGAACTCCAAACTCCTGTAGCGTCCGTGATAAATGCAACACCATTTCACATAGCATCATATTATTCAACGAGTATCATATTTTAAAATATCTTGAATGCTTTTCTTCTACGTCGATATCTTTGATATAGTCTCGTGCCAAGGCTGACGGAAATCGACAAATATTTACCTGGTATTATTCAAGATAAGATTTTACTTTTTAGAATATAAAACTCGGCGTCATTAGCTGTAATGATAGTAAGTTTGACAGTCACTTCTGATATCTACGCGGATTTATTCTGAGTAAAGCAGACGACAAATCCCGTAATGGAAAACTTTATCTAAAAGGATTTATATTTCATTAGTGCATCAAGACGTATTAAAACGCTATCGATTAATTATCGAATGCATTGACTTTTCAAAAAATAATATCAATATGAAACTTTTCATCAAATAGGAAAGACGAGACAACACGAAAAAAAATTAAATAAAATGTTAATATTCATCAAAAAGATAATTTTATTTGAAATTGTTGCTCGCATAACACCCACAAAAATCGACTTGATTATTTACACATGAATCGTCAATTTAGAATAAGATCAAAGTCTTAGAACATTAAGATTTGGATCAAAGTCTTGCTTTCCAGCACTTTGTATTATTTATGCCATTTTGCCAATAGTATTACACGCACACGATAATACTAACTTGATAGATATTAAGAGGCAGAGATAGATAGATAGATAGATAGATAGATAGATAGATAGATAGATAGATAGTGATATGTCTTTGAAAGGTATATATTTGAACGAAATAGCTTAGTGATTTTGGCTACTATAATCAAGTAGAATATGGTAGCAGTAATCGACTGGTACGTGTCGTAGTCGCAGGTATGAAGTGTAGATCAATAGCGTAGTCCAATGGGCGTCGTTATAGACTTAGTTCTCAGACTAAGGCTCTGATTCACCTACACGTCCGTCGGTATTTATGACGGACACCAGGCAATCATATTCCATTGAGGGGGAACACAGGTGGATGCATCTACTATAACCAAATAGAATCCGGTAGCTGTAATCGAATGGAACGCGTCGTAGTCACAAGTAAGTGTAGATCAATGGCGTAGTCCAATAGGCGTCATTATAGACTTAGCTCTCAGACTAATGCTCTCTTCACACGATGTTTACTCATTCCCCCTCAAGAATGAGATGTGACACAAGGTCGGATTAATGTGGGGACCCGAGCGCGTACACCCGGGACAGGAACAAAAATTCCCCTCAGCCCCCGCAACCGTCGGTTGCGCTGGCCTCGGTGCGAACACTGATCCCTCCCTCTTGTGCAATGGGAGGGTGCAGCCTCGGGCAGCTGTTCCCCAGGGCTGGGCACCTCTTCAGTATTATTTTCCTTCGTCACCCCTCTGTCCTTTGACAGAGAAGCCCCTGAGCGCACTTTGTCCAAGGACAGAGCCGCAACTAATAGATGATAAATAATCTGTAAATCCCTCCAAGGCGGGATTTACACATTAAGGCTCTCTTCACACTGGCGTACGTACACGTCCGTTGGTATTTATGACGGACGCTGGCCAATCATATTCTAGTGAGGGGGAACAAAGGTGTATGCATATTCCATTATATCAGATAGATAGATAGATAGATAGATAGATAGATAGATAGATAGATAGATAGATATGGACGGACAGAGATAGATATTGATTGGTGCATATTTATCACGCCTTTTTAAATAATATTTATTATGAAAAAAGAACATAATAATTCAACAAAAACATTTTAAAATGATTATACCGGAGCGTAGTCATCATCTACATCAATAACTGCTTCGCATTTGCTTGGAAGACGGTTGATTCCAAAGGCAAAGAATTCACGGCTTTTATTAGCAAAGAACGCACCGACAAAAACGCCTGATAATTATGCACCAACCTAATGTATATACAGTAGCGTCCAAAACTAAGGGACAAACTTTTAAAACCTAATATTTGTTAGAAATAACAACTGTGAAAAGCTGAAATTTTGACAACTGGTAGTCGTTATCATCCATAATAACATACTAAAATTTGAATCATTTGCAAGGGATAGAAAAAGAATTATAACAATTATTTATTTATTTATTTTCAAAATAGGATCGTCCAAAAGTAAGGGACAAAATTGAGAAAAAACAATGTAAACAGTATGCTATATTCAAATTTTTGATTTCCTCTAAAGAATAAGTCTTACTTAGTCATTTGTAAACGTTGCATCAGCCGGCACCATGGCGAAACGCCAAAAAACTTGATTACTCTGTGAGACAAGCTATTGTGAAGCTACACAAGGAAAAGCACACCATTAGAGATTTCAGAGAAAGTGAAAGGTTCCAAGAGTGTTGTAGGCAGGGTTTGTTAAATCCTACAATGATACTGGCAAAATAGTTAGTGCTTTTAAAACCGGCAGACCCCGCAAAACTTCGGCAAGAGAAGATCGAATAATGCAGCGTATGTCATTAAAGGACCGTTTTAAGTCTTGCACAGAAATTAAAAGGATTATGAATAGTACCTCATGTGTTAATGTGTCAAGACAGACTGTTTCTAGACGACTGCAAGAAATAGGGCTGTATAAACGAACCCCAGGGAAGAAACCACTTGTTAGTTCGAAGAATAAGAAGAAGAGATTAGAGTATGTAATTTGGACATATGAAAATTGGGCAAAAGTATTTTTCAGTGATGAAAGCAAGTTTAATTTATTTGGAAATGATGGAAAAAACAATGTAAAGAGACGTATTGGTGAAAGATTAAGTGCAAAGTGTACTAAGAAAACTGTCAAGTTTGGGGGCGGAAGCGTCATGGTATTTGGAATGTTTTCTAGCCAAGGTACAACGCCTCTTGTCCGGTTACAAACTCGTGTAAACGCGCAGATCTATAAAAACATTGTTCAAGATCATGTTGTGCCAATCATACAGAATTCAGGTTTCGATAGGGCTACCTTTATGCAAGATAATGCCCCATGTCATAAGGCAAAGGTGGTAATGAGTTACCTTAGCGAGCAAGATTTGGAAATTATGGATTGGCCACCGCAAAGTCCTGACTTAAATCCAATAGAAAATCTTTGGAAGACCTTAGGGTGAAAGTTATGGAAAGAAATCCCACTAACACGGAGGATTTGTGGGTGAAGCTTCAAGAAGAATGGTCTAAAATTAGTATCGAGGATTGTCAAGAACTGATTCGTTCTTGTAGTCGAAGATGTGCAGCTGTCATTGAGAGCAAGGGCTCATTTACTAAATATTGATTGTACATGTATTTTTATTGTTTTTTTTTTTGTCGTTTACATTGTTTTTCTCAGTTTTGTCCCTTACTTTTGGACGTTCCAAATTTGAAAATAAATAAATAATTGTTATAATTCTTTTTCTATCCTTTGCAAATGATTCAAATTTTAGATAACGACTACCAGTTGTCAAAATTTCAGCTTTTCACAGTTGTTATTTCTAACAAATATTAGGTTTTAAAATTTTGTCCCTTAGTTTTGGACGCTACTGTATATATATCGTTGTCGTTAGCGTTGTAGAGTATTGGTGTGCTTATCGACATTTCCTTCTGTGTGAAATCAGTCCTATGTTGAATCTGAAGAGACGTCGGCAGTCACTACATAGTAGGATTAGGACGGTTCGGGTGATGGAGAACTCTGGCTTTTCTTTGGGGCTCACTTCGTCTCTTCTCTTTGTTTTCTGACGTTTTCGAAGGAGGCTTTTCGTGGACTGGCATTCTTCATTTGATTCTTTCTGCAATTTCCGTCTCTCAATTGACCCCATTGATTTCTGTTCCCAGTAATGTGTTTTTTGAGCTGAGCCTTGAATCAAAGATTGTGGGGCTCTGCGTGGCCTTTTGCTCGACAAGAGGAAGATTTGGGTAGGTAGGCGAATGCCTGGCATTCGGGCAAGGTGTTCGGCTCCTTAGAAGTCGATAGCGAGTCATGATCGTTTCTAGGCTCTCCATCTTCGCTCGGAGGAGAAATTCGTTGTTTGTGATCCGATCTTGCCGCGTGCGTCACAGGATTTGAAGAAGACTATATATATATATATATATATATATATATATATATAATATATATATATATATATATATATATATTAATCTTTTAAATTCACACACACACACACATCACACACACACATATATATATATATATATATATATATATATATTATAAATTAACTGATTTAAAGTTATGGTTTTCTTCGCTACACAGGAATTTCAATGTTTCAAAAACAGAAAACAAAAACTTCAAGTTCAATTTTATTGAATTAAAAGAATTAGTTCTGTCACATCTGCAATCGAATGTTACACAAATATGGTGCTTTTATTTTTTTTATATAATTTCTAATGTGATCTAATATTTTCAGATGATAAATTATATAAAAGCTGTCCGAATGTTCTTTTTTCCGAGCGCTTTCGGCTATACATTTAGCCATTTTCAAATATTAAATATTTTAACTGTTATATAAGAAATAGTTTGTTGCATGTATGTATTTATATAATGTTTTCATTTTTCTAAACACGGTCAAGATATTGTGTCCATCTTCATAGTTAATATTATTAAGTGTTTTTTTTTTTTTTTATTAATAAAAAACCATTATTTTAGCCTCTTTTGCATGTGGATGATGCATATATATATGCATAGATATATATATTATATATATATATATATATATATATATATATATATATATATATAATAACGACTTCTGTTGCCTTGGTTCTCGTTCTTTCCTCTTTACCTTCCTCCAACCCCCACCTATACCCAGTCTTTTTCCTTACACTACCTGTATCCCTTGCGTACTAATAGCACTCCCTTAACTCATACTTTATATATATATATATATATATATATATATATATATATATATATACTAAAATATCCTAATGAGCCAGAACCTACCTACCTCGGTCTCACGTAACGGATCATCATGATAAATCTGGATACATTTATCCTCGATGATCTGTTAGCTAGGCCGAAGGCTTTTTTTATAATCAACTTAAGTTTCTCCTACGGTGGTGATTGATTTTTTTTTTTGTTTTTATTCATTTCTTTTTTTTTTCTTGCATTTTTATTTTCCCAGATATCAGTTTAATATTTTTTTATTTACAAATTGTATTATTTGTTTTTTCATACCACCCGAGTATAGGTATTAAAATAAAAATTATAATACACACACACACTCATATATTTTTGTGTTCGTGTGTAAAGTTTTCATAACATTTTAGAGTAACTGTCCTCAGTACCGCGACAGACTGTTTCATGATAGACACAATCGTCAGGCCGCTATGGTCACTTTTATATTTATATTTACATACGCTCTCTCTGATATAAGAGCACTTTATCCCATAAATATAACACATCTTAAAACTATATATATATATATATATATATATATATATATATATATATCTTTTTCGTCATTTGTGTATTTGTCCATTCAATACTTCTTTCATGCACATTTCATTGAATACGACAAAGTGCTTTTATTTAGTTTTTTTATACAATTTCCCATGCGATCTAATAATTCTACACCTTTCTGACAATAGCTCAATTGGGTCTCATTTAAATATTCATGGAGACGTACCGGACACTATTCGTAACATACTTGTTGACAACGCAAATATAATAGCATCATCTACATGAAAAAAAGGCTAAAAATAATGGAAGCCTCATTAATAATAAAAAAATAATAAAAAATAAAAAAAACACTGAATAATATTAACTATGAACCTGGACACAATATCTTGACCGTGTTTGAAAAATGAAAAACATTTTATAAAACATACATGCAACGAACTATTTCTTATTTAACCGTTCAAATATTTAATCCTTGAAAATGGTTAAATGTATCGCCGATATATATACACGTGTTTAGCGGCGCCCTAATGAGTCTATTCAATTCCTTCTTTTTCACCCTTGGTAAAATTGGCATCAAGTTTGCGTCATATCGAAATTGTCTGGGTTCAATTCTCGGTAGGGTCTGCGCACTGCTGATGTGTCCCAAATAGAACGAAACGGCTGTCCAGTGCTTTCTGCATTCTATTGAGAATTCTTCTAGACTCGATGAATTACAATATGATTATGGTAATTCCTCAAAATTCTTTCACTTATATATACCTTGCTTGATCCAGCTAGTGCTCTGCGATGGATCGACAAAGGGGAAAGGAAAGACCTTGCTCTTAGGGCACAACGCGTTTGGCGATGAATACTTGGATGAGTAAATATGGAGTAAATGGTGAATAAACGTATAGGATTAAGAGAAGCTAGATAAATTTCCTGTGAACATTCAACATCGAATGTCGCAGCATCACCAACCTCCGCTTTGTAGACGACATAAATGATGTAGTTGGCAAAGAGGAGATAACTCTTAAGTCTTGTTAAAAAAAATACTGAATAAAAATCTTCTCATATTTGCATGGAAATTAATGCCGAACAGAATCTGATAACGAACAATGAGCAGTTATTTTCAGGAAAATAAAGTTGTGAGGAAGTTCAAATATCTTGGTTGGATTATCAGCGAAGAAGCCTCTAGAACAAAAAAAATGATGAAAAAGACCATCCAACGCATATGTCGCAAAACTAGGTACAATTTTGGAAGAGAGAAACGTCTGCTTGAAATGAAATATCTCGATGCTATTAGCATTTGGCCGCTCGGTGATACTTTAGATTGCAAGTTAAACATATTAACAGCAGAATTACAAGGAAAACTCGAAGCATTAAAATGTGACGCAACAAAACAACTTTAGGCATTTCCTATGTTGACCCCATCACAAATGAAACAATCAGACAGAAAACTGGCTAGTTGGAAGACCTCATAACCACCGCCAAGAAGAGAAAGTTGAAATTTTATGGGTCACGTCAGAGGAACAGTCTTTCCGCTAATGCCCTACAAGTTACGACCTCAAGCAACGGAAGAAGAAGCAGACTGAAGAAGAAAATGGTCTGAAACCATCACTGGGAGATCCGACGAAAAATGTTTACATTGGCATGCAACCAAGACATGAGGACGATGATGAATATGGTTGAAAGAAGGAGACAACCAGAGAGAAAAGATAAAGAAAAGAAAACATGCTAGATCGTTACCCTCGCCTCTACCAATCATCCACCTGACCAGCGTCTCCCATATGTGTCGGTTACATGTCAATATTTGGTAATGGGGTCGAAATTGTAATATGGTCACAGTATGCTAATGGTAATATGGTAATAGTAATATGACCACAGTGTGGTAATGGTAATATGGTAATGGTAATATGGTCAGAATAGATTAATGGTAATGTGGTAATTGTAATGGCAATATGGTAATGGTATGTTAATGATAATATGTTGATGGGGTGGTAATGGTAATATGGTCACAGTATGGTAATGGTAATATAGTAATTGTAATAGTAACATGGTAATGGGATTGTAATGGTTATTTAGTAATGGGATGTTAATGGTAATATAGTAATGTGGTAGTAATGTTAACGGTAATAGGTTAATGGTATAGTAACTGTAATGGTAATATGTTAATGAGATAATAAAGGTTACATGGTAATGTGATGGTAATGGTAATATAGTCAGGGTATGGTAATTGGAATATGGTATGGTAATGATAATAATCGATTCTTTTTTTTGCATTCATTTACCGAGCAAGCAGTGCTGGGCAACATTAAATATCTGGTTAGGCACCACACATTTCGTTGTTAGTCTTCTGACCATAACTATTTGGGCATGCCTCCTAGGGACTGAGGCACTATAATGAGCAGGGGTAGAGGCCGGGTGAATAATTATGGCCCCGTAACGAGAGAATTGTTCTTATTTATTTATTTTAGATTTAAAGACTAAGGTAGCCAAACCGACTTGTGAGTCGCATCTAGATACTTGGTAATACCCTTTATCGTTTGAGTGGATAATCTTACCCGACCAGAATGTATTTCTGTCTGGGCCCCACCTGAAAGGTTTTGTTTTGCTTTGTTTCAAAACCTATTACCATATAACGAACCTTTGGCTGTGTTGCATGCGCCTGTTCTACACATATTTGATTAATTGTCAAGATAGATATATTGGATTTCATATATTTGTAACCCAGCATCACTTCGCCGGCAGGCTACTCTTTCCTTCAATAACAACAACAACAACAACAACAATAATAATAATAATATCAATTGATTATAACGCGTTTTCTTATTTTCATGATGATTGTAACAACATTTCTAATGATTTTTGACTGGCGACGATAAGACTATGTCGCTGTCACTGATAACGAAAAAAGACGAGTTGCCAGTCTATCGATTTTTGATAAAACTGATTAACAGATATTGATACGCTGTCTGAAACTGGGAATCTGGTCTTGTAAATGTCAATGACTTGCGGTTATTATTATTATTATTATTATTATTTTTATTATTATTGCAAAGAGGATTACGATTTGATTTTCACATATACCGACTCTTTCAAAGATGCCACATAAAACCCAATCTGATGTATTGATGCCGAATAAGCGTTTCTGTGACAAGACGTCACACGGCGGACACTTTATGGGGCTAAGATATAACTGATGTAGCAGAAATGGTATGAAACCGACGATATCCGAGTGGTTAGAACGTAAGTGGGCCGACCATTTCACCAGTCACATCCTTATAATATAATTCTAGACAAACGTCCCCAGCGTGCTGCCTCGTCGAGAATTTAATGCAAAAGAACTCACAGGTTGACCCGTGCCATATGAGTGAAGATTGGTTATATGAGATTGTACACAAGCTATCGGTGGTTGTGCAAGCAGCACGAAGTAGAAGTCAACGCGACCGATGGTTTCAGCATACTGGCCTTGTTCAACTAAAGTTCACACTACATTATTTTTCCAAGAAACATCTGAGTAGTCCTTAATAATGTTAACGGTAATATGTTATTGAGATGGTAAAGGTTACATGGTAATGTGATGGTAATGGTAATATATTCAACTCTTTTATTTTTATTGTCCGTTGTTGTGCAAGCCACATGTAGTCAGAAGTCAACGTGACCGATGAATTTAGCATACTGGACTTGTTCAACCACAGATCACGTTAGATTATTTCTACGAGAAACTTCTAAGTAGACCTTTTTTTTTCTTTGCAATTGGATTGATTCAGAGGTTGCTGAAGATTATCTTACGATTGAAAGATTGTAGCTGCCATATCTGGGCTGAAGTTGTTCATTCCTAAATTGCCGATCTTGAGTTCAAAGCCTTTACGTGGATTTGTGAATGAATACTTTTCATCCTATGACCCATAGACACAGCGTTGCATGCACCTCGCTAGTTTATCGTTATTCCCCAGGCAAATATTATGACGTTTTACAGTTTTTACTTCTACATATTCTGAAGGTTCGCACTTAAGACCTGCCGTACGATATATACAAGGAGGATCATTTCTATTTCATTCGTATTCCATTAGTAAGGAGGAAGTTCCACTCAGATATCTTCTTCCCAACAAATACAACTATGTGAAACGGACTTGCGATAGGAAGTTTTCCCGATCACTACAATCTTAACCTCTTCAAGCCAATGGATATCTTTATCTCATATGAAGATAAAATAAATTACTTACCGAGGGTTCTTATGCTCACACAGTAATATAATTCGGTAGCCATCTACCTTCAGTGGCTTTTGGTCTTTGTGTTTTGTAAGAATTAGTAAAAAATACCCCCCCACCAAAAAAAAAGCAAGAGATGCTATGTCTGAATCAGGATAATGTTGATGACTTTAGGATTATATCATGATTTAATTTCAGGGAATAGTTTTCACTTCCGTTATTTTTCATTTTGGGCCTCTTCCTTGCTGTCCTGGGTATGGCGATAAACTACATCCGCGTCCTGAGTAAAACGATAAATCACCTCCGACAGAAAGGCCTCTGATCAGGAGGTTTTGAGGAGCGTGGAACCACCTCTTAATTGCTGCTGTTCCCAGGTTACACCCTGAACCGGGGTGGTAGCACCTGTCAGGGTCCCAGCTATGAGCAAATAGTTACCCCCCTACCAAATGAGTCAAAATACTATGAAAGCATAAATATAGGTTTTAACCCTAGAACGCTAACCATTAATTAAAGTTACACCAATACTAACATATATCAGACCCGATTATGGAAATATCAAAAAAATATTAAATATAAATCTTTATTTGAAATATTTTACATGCATACACTTCAAACTTTGTACTTTGAGTTAACATTAATAGAAACTGAAAAACATTATTTAGCTAAGAAAATCAGGTACTGAAAATTGTAATTAAAAATAGGAAAATTTGCGCTGGGTACTATATACCCATGGTTAGTGTTTTAGGGTTAACAGCAACAACAACTTTATGGAAAAATGATTACCAGCAATACTTTTTTTTTAAGAAAAAATTATTACCAGGAATACATTATTACCAGTAGTACATTTTTGAAAAAAGTATTACGAACAATACATTTCCGGAAATATATTACCAGCAATCAAAAATCTTGTCGACATTAAATAGACAATTGAGGTTGATATGCCGGAAAACAAACCAATCCTCTTCGCTGGCTACGTAGAGTACCACATCGCTGTAAAAACCCATATTTGGAGGAGGAAATGGACACTCACTTTTTAAGGTATCCTGTGATTAAAAGAGAAAATTGGGAGATTGTTGCGACCTTTTCTTCAGTTATAAGTTATCTCCTGTTAATTGCCCTCTACAAGTTCTCCACAGCCTTAACCAGGTATTGAACTCACAACTCTTTGGGTTTTGGAGGATGAGGGGGGGAATTAACAAGATATAACTGATAACTGACATCCATTAGACATGGCACGTGGAACTAGAACAGTCTGCCCCAGCGAGCGAAATAAATGGTTCAGTTCGACATTCCAACCACGTGAAGAAGGCCGGAGCGTACAACTTCCGAAACGTTGTAATAAATAGGACAACAAAGATGAGGACAAAAGTCCAAATAATGTAAATAATGTACATAATACCTCATCTCAGAAATATAGACAGATACTGAAGAAGGCCGGAGAGTACAATGTTCGAAACGTTTTAATAAATATGGCTATATTTCTGAGATGAGGTATTATGTACACTATTTACATTATTCGAACTATTGTCCTCATCGTTGTTGCCATATTTATGAGAACGCTCCAGCCTTTTTCAGGTGGTTGGATGTCAGTTATAAGTTATATCCAGTTAATTTCCCTCTACAAGTTCTCCACTGCCTTAACCAGCTATTGAACTCACAAGTCTTTGGGTTTGGTGGTTGAAAAGGGGTATTAACAGGATATAACTGATAAATGATATTCATTAGACATGGCACGTGGAACTAGAACAGTCTACCCCAGCGAGTGAAATAAACATTGACATTCCAACCACCTGATGAAGGCCGGAGTGTACATCGACCGAAACGTTGTCATAAATATGACAATACAGATGAGGGCAATAGTCCTAATAATGTAAATAGTGTTCAAATTCAATGAATGTGATTACTCTCCCTCTGTTCTCGCTCCCTAGCAATTGTTCCTGTGTTCTACTTTTCCACACCCAATAAACCCTTATGTTCCAGTGACTTTACTGGTTTACTTCGAGGAAACTCGATTAAAAGAAATATTAGGCCGAACATTTTTAATTTGTTCTGGACGATTTCTATATGCATGTAAAATCCTGACTAGCATCAAGCGATGAGAAGAAAATATCTAAATATTCTTAGTGGATGTTTTAGGTCTGTTCTTTTTACATCGAGTATTAGCACTGCGAGCAAACACTCTGCTCTATCGACGTACTGACATAAAGCAAAGAAAAGCGTCAAAGTACCTGCTTAAAGAATAAAGTCAAAAGGCAGGAATGTTGATGTGAGACAAAATTTAATCAATAATTGTGGACTTGCCTTGTGGCTTTCAACTAATTTCACGTTGGGTTATCGTCAGGACAGATTCGCACAGCTGTGACTCGTTTGTATTTCATGTTCCAAGAGGTAAGTGGGGGGAGGAGTTAGAAGGAAAGATTGCCGATGAGGTCAGCGGAAAGGAAAAATGATGTTCATTAAGCAGAAGGAGAAGGGAAGGCGTATGAAAGCCGAGTAAATGAAGGTCAGAATACAAAAATAAGTTTGAAACATAAAAAAAAAATATTAAATAGAAACGCGAAAGGTTTTCAGCTAACGAAAAGTTTTACGTCGAAAAGAAAATTAAATAAAGTTCTGGAACAAAAAATCAACAACTATCGATCATCCGAAAGAAAGATTGTCGATGAAGTCAGGAAAAGAAAATGATGTTACAGGAGAATGGAATAAGTTGAAACAAAAATAAGTTTGAAAAAGAAAAATATCAAATAGAACTGCGAAAGTTTTTCCGCTAACGAAAAGCTGGCCGCTGGAATCTTCTTTTCCTTCTATGACTAACTAATAACGTTCCATCGACTAACAGCTATAGGTACTCAAGGAACGGGTTTTCACCGTAAATGTAGACTATTTTTTTAAATAATTTATTTCCTCTGACTTTCAATTTAGGTCAGATGGTTAATTACGGGGATATTGATTTTTGATTGGCTGAGCCGAACGTAGAAATGTTAGATTAAGTTTTAAAGAATGCAGTTGTGGTTATTTCGTGTCTCGGGGAACTTGCTCCCCATTCGGGCTGACAGAGCGACCTAACTGGCTAGTTAAAAATGTACACGTCAATGTGTTAATGAAATAGATAAGTTTTAAAATCCTTTTTGTTCAAGTTCTCATTTATTGTCGAACTAAAAGAACAACTACCGATCATCCGGCTGGGAGAAGACGGCCGGAAGATGACAGCGAGAAAAAAAGAGAGTTTTATGATGTCAAAGAATACTCGTTGCCACTTTCGTAATGCTTGTTGTAGTAGAGATACTAGAGGTACAACTAGAGTAACGCCGTTGAACAATGCTGATGTCAGACGCCTTCGAATAACCCTCGCCCTAATAATACTTGCTCGATAATACTCGCTCGAAAAGTAATCACCGAAAAGTAATCAGTATGGGGAATAGTGTAAAGAAGAGAATAGCGATTCGTATAGTGATAGAGTAGAAACTGTGTCCATTTTCAAGATAAGTCACTACTAGTTACTTTTGGAGTTTTTGTGATGTCAACGAATACTCGTTGCAACTTTCGTAATGCTCGTTGTAGTCGAGACTTTATAATCACAGATACAACTTATGGTAACGCCGTTGAACAATGCTGGTGTCAGACGCCTTCGAATAACACTCGCACTAATAGTAATTGCTCTATAATACATGCTCGTATAGTAATCACCCAATAGTGATCCGAAAAGTAATCCTTATAGTGATCAGGATAGAAAATTAGTATAGAGAATAGCAATAGCGTTTAGTAATAGAGGATAGAGTAGAAATAGTGATCACTTAGACGCCACGCTAATTCCCATGTATAAATTTACTTTACGTGTACTACTTATTCAAAATGGGATCGCCTGTGTTTGCTCTCTGGTGATCTGTGTTCAATCTCCAGTCTCGGCAGTGGCACTTTATTGTTATATAACGGAGAGGAAGACAACTTTATTAAGATCACCTCAAGACCGTCGGCCCAAGCCTACCCCAAGCAAGAAGGGGATATAGAACACTTGGGCAATTATCGAGACAAGTGGAACTCATAGCTACGTTCCATCGCCAAAGATACTAGGAAAATAGCCAGGTCCCTGTATCGCTCCAGTAATTATCTGACTCCTTCTTCTGTCCTCTACCTTCACAAGAGCCAGATCTAGCCGAGCACTGCTATCATATATGGAAAGGAGCTGCACAGTCTTCAATTTCTATTAAGTCCCAAAGCGTTCCCGCCTCCATTTGTATGATTAATTATTTTCTATCCGAAATGTCGCCAGCCTCTCAATTCTCTGTCGTTATTTCCATAAAAAATATTCGCATGGAGTATATTACCTCGTTCCATCAGTTCTAACCAACACAACAAAGGTACACCATAGCACGCATATTGTAGCGGACCACCATCATTCCTTTCGTATTCCATTGATGAGATTTAACTTTCATTTGAGCAGCTTCTTCCTAAGAACCGCTAATTTGAGGAACCGACTTCCAAGAGGATGCTCCCCCGATCACTACAACATTAACCTGTCCATGTGAAAGGTTAACCGTTACTTACGCTAAATATCCCCATAAACCGTGCCTCTTACTCTGTAACACTCTACCTCGAGTGGCTCTTGGAACTTGTACAGGGCCCAGGTTTCTTTTAACTGAAAACATTTCGCGAAATTCTTATTCCAATATATGTGATTTTTTTTCTTTCTTTTACAAATGTAAAACGAACGATTCTTTCAAGGAGAGACAATGATTAGATTTATAGGGTTACATAAATTTTGGGGGTTTTGTCTTTAGTTATGTCTACGCAGCGTTGAAGGTTCTATCGGACCGGAAAGTAGAATCTACGAGCCGAGTTCAAATTCCAGCCGACGCTACTTTATTTATTATTGCACTAAGCAAAGGCATTAATACATTGTTTTCTCCCTCTGGGGTTAAATAACAAGGTAGACTATTTAGAAATAGTACTCTGAATACCGGACCGTAGAGAAGCCAACGAGAAATCATTCGACTATGTTTTTCAAGGGGTTATGGTAATTAATAAAGAACAAAGAAAAAGGAATTTATAGAGAGCCATAGTCGCTTAAGATCTGAAGAGAAAACGGTACTAAGAAAATGGCTGGAAAATAGGAAGTTAATTACATTACGGCGGTGGAAAACTGACTAAAGCCGAGATGCTACATCAGGACCAATGACATTGCATATTCTTTGGGTTTTATTAACATTCTACAAAAATGTAGCAGGAGCATCAGACCAGATGTAGGAACAATATTCAAACCAAAGACGAATTTTAAACTTATAATTATGTAAGATAAATATATAAGATACCTATTCCTGATTTTATTGTTCAAATCAATGTTTTTTACAATTGAATTAATATACTTAAATTTATGAAAAATATATCGTCACTTTCAACGTCTAATATATTTTGATTTGATTTTAAATATTTACGATAATTAATCATTTGAGAAGAGATTTTTTTTCATGGAGTTTAAGAGTTCTTTGTCATAATTCCTTATATTCATTTTGTACATTTCAGATTGATCAAGCTTGTTATTAATCGCATTGAAGGTATAACCGCAAAAAGAAACAAAATATTGTAAACTTATAGGTTGATGAGAACTGGGAATTGTGAAAATGTTAAACACGTATAGCAGTACAATCTCGTATTTAATGCATCTGTAGTCGACTGTCTTCAAGGCGTTGGTTGGCTTCTTTTCCAAAGCCTTTAACTATATAACACTGTATAATGATTATAGTAATATAAAAATGTGAGCTCGTGTTCACACTGTTGATCTCGTTTCAGCTGGACAAGTCTAAAGTTATCTTGTCTTGTTCTTATTTATTACTTTTGAGTTATACAAACTATCTCAGGCGAATCAATAAAACCTGTCGAATTCTTTACATTCCAAAGGAAGCGAAATAAATTCTACTGGAAAAAGATGTGAAAATCCGCATAGTTAAAGACTGGACAGACGAATAAAATGGATGTAATCTGATGTACCAGACAACCTAAAACATTTCTTGGCGACAACATGTAACTAAATCACAGCTCTATGGACCCATGCCTGATATTTTTACAATCTTATGCGATTGTAGAAGGCGCTTTACAAGACACTGCTGGCAAACAAAACAAGAACTTGTGAGTGATGTATGCTCTGGTGACCTAGCCATGGGGCAAGACGAGTTGGTCGCACAGCAAACACCTACATTAACTAGCTATGTTATGACACAGAATGCCATGCTGACCTTCCGATAGCTGGTGAGATAGACTCGTGAATGTCCGAGCTACCTCGACTGAATAAAAAATATAAGTTATTGCTCAGCTAGTTTCAACTGAGTTCAACGTAAACACTGTTATTCTCATCCCACAATATATCTAAAAATATCACGTATGAGACCGTTTCCAAAGAATCTAAGACTTAACGCATTGCCTAGAAATTATTTTATGAATTTCAGCCAACAGTAACACTAATTTATCTGTCTATATTTCTGAGATGAAGTATTATGTACACTATTTACATTATTCGGTCTATTGTCCTCATTTTTGTCGCCATATTCATTACAACGTTTCGGCTTTTCAGTATCTGTCGATATTTCTGAGATGAGGTATTATGTACACTATTCACATTATTCGGACTATTGTCCTCATCTTTGTCGCCATATTTATTACAACGTTTCGGCCGTTGTACGCACCGACCTTCGTCAGTATCTGTCTATATTTCTGAAATGAGGCATTATGTACATTATTTACATTATTTGGACTATCGTCCTCATCTTTGTCGCCATATTTATTACAACGTTTCGGCCGTTGTACGCACCGGCCTTCTGCTGTATCTGTCTATATTTCTGAGATGAGGTATTATGTACATTATTTACATTATTCGGACTATTGTTCTCATCTTTGTTGCCATATTTATTACAACGTTTCGGCCGTTGTACGCCCCGGCCTTCTTCAGATGATTGCATTTTCAAGGATTCATGGTACAGTGGATAAAGGCGTTTGTTAGATCCAGTGGCAGGACCCAAAGAGTGTGATTTCAATACCCGGTTAAGGCAGTGGAGAACTTTCAGAGGGAAATTAACAGGAGATAATTGATAACTGACATCCATTAAACATGGCACGTGGAACTGGAACAGTCTACCCCAGTGATCGAAATAAAGGGTTCAGTTCGACATTCCAAAAAAAAAAAAAAGCTGGAGCGTGCCAAAACGTTGTAAAAAATATGGCGACAAAGATGAGGACAATAGTCCGACTAATGTAAATAAAGTAACACTAATTGCTCTACCAACGTATGGGAATTGACAAACAAAGTTTTCATTTTTATTTTTGAGAGTACCCTTGAAGAAATCTCTTCGAACTATTTCTTCATTATCTAATAACACTATCGGTTGATCGTAGATTTAAACGGATTGAGATTGTAGTGGTCGGGGAAGCATCATCTCGGGAGTATTTTCTACTAAGTTACTGTTCTGAGGGAAACCACTTCCCTATCAATGAAATATGGAGAGGATGAAGATGATTTGATGCACTGCATATAGAATTGAGGGACCTAACTATAAATATCTGAACAGTTGAAACAAAACTAAGTAGCTCGTCAAAAACTTACCATGGTAATAGCAATAGAAAATTACCATGGTAATATTACCATGGTAATAGCGATAGAAAAGCGACAGGCTAATCTGTATGAAAACGTCTTTCAGGGTGGAAAATAATTCATCACCCCACAAATGCATGTGATCGTTTTTTAATTCTGTTAATCGTTATAGCAAATATGTATTTTGACGTATTTATATATTCTCGTTCTTCCTCTTCTTCTATGTGCCGTGTCCATTCAGGACGTGGCCGATCCACAATTTTCTTGTCCTTGATTCATCTTAGTAAATCCTGTCTTACACTATCTCCCCTAATCCCTTTTCTGCCAAATAGTTACACAAGCTCGTTAGGTATTAATCTTCCTCTGTTTTTTTCCTTTTATATGTCTTGTCAGTATCAAATTTTCTAAGCCCCCTTTGCTCATTATGTGCCCTAGAAAATTTATCTGTCTCTTCCTGATAGGTATAAGCGTCTTTTTAGTTTTCATTTTCTCTAAAACTTCATCGGTGTTCGGTCCATGTTATTCTCGGCATCTTTTCTGTTGTTTCAAGTCTCTTCTTCATCTTTGAAATTGTTCAGCATTCACTGCCGTAAAGGAGGACCGATATTGCATAAGGGTTAAGTAATCTTTTCTTTCTTTCTTGATTTTCCTGGTTCTTGATACCCTGCTTAACTTTTGAAAGGCATCTTTCGCTATTCCAATGCACCGTCAGATTTCGGTACCACATTTTCCGTTCTCTGTTAAATCGCTCCCTAGATATTTAAATTTACTTACTGGATTTAAAGCTACTTATTAAGGATTAAGAGCATCTTGATAAATGAAGACCTGAAGTTAAATTTGAATTTATTTTTCTCACTATAAATGATGCAAGAGTGAAAAACTGAAATGCTAATATTTAAATGAAGATAGTGATTTTCTTCTCCTGGTGGTAAAAATAACATATTTTTAAAAGAACTGTTGTTTCATCCCCATATTTTTTTTTTATCGATTTCACCCCATACAAGGAATTAAAGCCACTAAGAGACAAGGGGCTAGTGGGTGTGGAAGAATTAGAAATAGAAACGGTAAATTTCTATTTTAACACCCTCGCTAAATATCCCTTAAAATGTTTTAAAATCGTCATAATTCCGTGTAAATGTATATGCTGAACTCAAATTAACATTTTAATTAAACATTAACACCTAACCGTAAAGTTAACCCAGTTTATTGTATTATTTAACGTTTTCTTTTTTTTCTTTTTTTAATTTGTCCCTTTTTCTACACAGAAAGAAAAAAAAACATTACATTTCTTTACGGTAGTGCGTAGTGATTTTCTGCAACGAAAGTCTGTAAAAGAAGTAAATAGGCCAAAATTTTTCCACCGCCACTGGAAGTACTCGGTATTGAATCAGATATCCTCATAGCGGTAATGGGGGACGAAATACCAACAAGAAGTCCGATTTTTTCTTGTCGTTAACTCCAAAACGGTGGGTTTCTTCATGATTTAATTCTTAATTTGAGTTCAGCATGTACATTTACACGGAATTATGACGATCTTGGAAAATTTTAAGGGGTATTTAGCGCGGGTGTTAAAATAGAAATTTACCATAGAAACATTAATAATGAGCGGGAAACGGAAAGAGTAACCAGGAGGGCAATAGATAGCGATTACATTGCATTTAATTTTTTGCAGATTAAAGATGGCTGGAAACAATGGAGGAGGAAGAGAGTTCCACAAGCTAGAAGTGCGAGAAAAGGAACTGTTAGCATAGAAACTACGGCTACATCTACCCAGATCGACTGTAATTTGATGAGATCTCGACGCACGTCTAGTACTGCGCTTAAATTCAAGAATTCTAGGTACCATAGCGAATAGCTCATCCTAAGAATTACCATGAAAGTATTTATAGAAATGACACATAGAGGCAACCTTACGGCGGTAGGAGTGTGACTGAAGCCGAGCAGCCAGATCAGGACCAATAATATTGCTGATTCTTCTTTGGATTTTATTAAGGAGATCACGGTAAATAGCAAGGTTACCTGCAGCAATATTCTAAGCATGAACGAATGGTAGACTTATAGATATGTATGATAGATTCTGGAGAGAAAAAGTATCTCGTACAACACAGTGAACCAACTTTCTTAGCACGTGACCTAGCAATGTATTCAACTATATTCCAGTATAGACAGATTCCACCTGCCGTTTATAGCGAGTATTATTCATTCCTACCCTTTTTTTAATATACCACATTCCCACAAGAATCCCCGATACAGTAGACTGTCCCCCAAATTCTGAAATAGGAAAAGATATTTTCCTTGTACTTCGTATTTTGGCATAAAAAAATCTGACTAATCAGGACAGATTCATCACAGACAGAGAAGAAGTACCAAATTCATGGTAACTATTTAGACTATAATACATAGAAGACAAGCTAACTCGGGTAGAGTCAAAGTCAACCATAGTTGTCTCCCCTTGGACCAGTTATACAGAAGTAAGCTCCACTGTGTTGCCGGGATTGAATTATAGTTAAATAAAGACAAATATGCGTCTTTATGAGCAGCTGGAGATGATAATTAATAAAACAGGTTTTCTTTTAAAATTCGAGAAGAGATATTTCCACCGACAGAAAGGCATTCGATGATATTTAATAAAAATCTAAAATAAATTACTGAATGAGAGAAATGCAATAAAGTTTCCCCTTCGCCGTTTTTCTCGTCTGCCAAGAAAATCCACTGGCTTCTATTTTATATGCTGTCAAAAAAAAAAAAAAAAGTTAATAAAATGCACACCTGACGCATTATTAAACATTAAAATATCTATTAGAGTTACCCAGGGATTTTCTCCCCACGTGAAAATAGTCGACATTTACTCAAGAAGGAATAATAATAATAAAAAAAAGTAAATAAGTAAAAAAGAATGATTTCTGACTGCTTTACTTATTTTTGTGCTAATATTTGGCATCAGACTTTCAAATGGGATGTAAACAGATTTTATGAGCGACGTCATCGCACGAATGACTATGAAAAGGGAAAAATAACAGATAAGGTAAGAAGAGTTACGTAAAAGAAAATTGTTCACATTTATAAATCAGTGTGTAGGTAGATTTTCAAATAAATATAACCAATGATAGATAGATAGATAGATAGATAGATAGATGAATATAGATAGATAAATAGATGCAGACTATGAATCGACTCAAATATATAGAACTCTATGTGATATATATATATATATATATATATATATATATATATATATATATATATATATATATATGTAACCTGTATAAGAGAGTTGGGGTTTGGTCTATTTTATATACATTAACACAGGCTCTAATTTGGGACCAGAGAAAATCTCTCTTATATTCCCGGTCTCTTATATCCAGGTTACACTGTATATATAAGGAGAGAACAGAGAAATAGAGAGAGATAGAAAGAAAAAAGACGGCGAATATATATATATATATATATATATATATATATATATATATATAAAGAGAGAGAGAGAAAAGAGAAATAGAGAGATAGAAAGAAAATGACTCCTATATATATATATATATATATATATATATATATATATATATGAAAATTTCTCAGAGTTAACCTGTAGAAAAAAGACAATATTTATAAACAAAACAAACGTACACAACAATATCGTGAAATCAAAAGAAAATGGTTGGATCTGTCAACACATCAATAATAACAATATCTCCACACGACAGTGATTGACGTAATTTTTTCATTAACAGTATGAAAATAGCGTTCTCTGAAATTCTTCCAGTTGCTAAGGACATTTTGTTTCTGTTATTATTAGTTACTTTGTTTAAATAAATCCATTTCGTTGTTGACCTTGAGAAAGTCTACATTGGACGAAATGCGTCGGCAACTATTACAGTTTTCCTATTGTCATTTATATATATATATATATATATATATATATATATATATATATATATATATATATATATATATATATATAGATATAGATAGAGAGATAGATAAATAGATAGATAGATACAAAAAGACATAGATAGATATAAATTGACTGAAATATATAGACATAAATTTATGATTATATATATATATATATATATCGAGAGAGAGAGAGGAGAATGAAAGAGGCTGGAATAGATAGATAGATAGATAGATAGATAGATAGATAGATAGATAGATAGATATTGAATCATGCACGAGTTTCATAATATTAACTTCATTGAATGGTATAATGTAGAACTGACTTCTTCCTTCGGTAAATTCAATCAGGTACGATATCAATGCTTTTCATAAAAATCGAACGGGATTATTTTTTTCATCAGACAATCAAAAATGACGTTTCTGCCCTCCTAGAGTTTAATGCAACGTTAATTCAATTGTCATAATAGATACTTCATTGCTGTCTTCGCATAAAAAAACGATTACCAAATCCTGTCCCACAAAAATATAATTAAAAGTTTTAAATAAAATAAAAAAAAACTTCTAAAAGTCTTTTATCCAGAAAGTTTCAGCATGAATTTCTTTTTACTGATCTGTTTCGGATCAAAGCATCCAGAAAGCTTTAGTTTATTGATCTGCTTTGATTGATCACTTTTATATATATATATATATATATATATATATATATATATATATATATATAATTATTTATTTTAAAAATTTATAACGTAAATATGTTATAAAATCACTACAAAAATAGCCATTTTGTTTCAACACCCCCGGTGTCTTATCAAGTGATGATTTTGAATGTAAAATAAATGGTTTTAAAAGTTTCAAATTAATTAACGATCCTTCGCAAGGGGAAAACGTTGTTACAAAAGCTAGATTGACCAATCAAAATACAAGTATAAGAAAATTCAAAAAGCTTGACTACGAAGTCATGTTGTAATAGCTATTCAGATCTTTAAAATATGGGTAATATTAAAAAAAAGAATTTATTCTAACCAATAATTACTAAATTATATGATAAAATTTAATATTAAAATTAAAAACTGCCAATTTCAAAATTCAAATTTAATCGCTATTAAGTTTACAACCATTTTTTGTAGTGATTTTTATAACATATTTATGTTATAAATTTTTTAAATAAATAATTATATCTGCTCTACTTTGTATTGAGCACTCTTTTAAGAATAGTAATTGTTGGTTATTGGAATTCATTCCGTATACACCAATCATATACTTGGATATATATATATATATATTTATGGGCTTCCATTTTGTATGGGAATAGGTATAATATTATTGTCAGCTGGAACCAACTGTGTGAAAATTGTGCAAAAAAATACAAAAAATAATGAGTAAGAATATACGTCATGAATTCAGAATATTTGTTCGTCTCACTTAAACTGGGATTCAACATGTAGAAAGAAAATTTGTTGGAAATATAACCAAAGATAATTAATTCTTACTAGGAATAACTTATATTTTTAAACAGAAGCTACAACTCTATCCAATTCGTATTTTAATCAATTCCCCACAAGCAAGGCGATAACTAAGACACAAGGTTCTATTGAAAGTAAAAGACGTTGCATTTTCACTGACCTCAGTAGATATAGCGACAAGAATAGATACATTATTTGTTGTAGTCTGTTGTTTTGCCAGCTGGGAATTACTAAGTTATTCTTACAGGTAGACGGACTGTTGCCTACTGGAGATTTGCGTCCCGGACAATTGCGTACCAGGCAAATGTGTCCATGGAGATTTGCGTCCCTAGATAAATGCGTCTCTGGACAATTGCGTACCTCTGGTAATTGTTTTAAATTACCACAATTTCTTTTCTCAGGAGTTGCTAATTGCAAATCCAGTTTTAATTATTCTAAACAAGCAAAAATATAGTTAACATAAATTTTGAAAGAAAAGAACATTTTTAAAGATTTGTTTAGTATATTAATTTGCACAACAATACCCTTAATTACTCTGAAATAGCAGAAAGGGAATTAACATAAGTAAAAAAGAAAGAGAAAAATTTATTTTTTAAAGCAAGAGAAAATTAAGTTAGCAGTTTCAGTTCACTCCAGCAGTGTGTACCACAAACATCAAATGGATTGTCGATTTTATAGATTATATTTTTATTTGGAACACATGGCTTAAGTTTCTAAAATCAAACACTGGTGGAAAAATATTTGTGGACGAGGAAAATTACAGCTAATACTACCATAAGAAAGACGCAGGTGAAACAAAAACATACTGGCGAAGTGTAGAGCGATCTTGCAACACTGTTAATCTGTTATTGGATTTTTAACAAAAATAAACTATTTTTTTTTATTTTATTTTATTCTATTTTTAAAAAATTATGATTACTACTTATGATATTTTTTCAAAATTTATGGTAATTGCCTTTAATAGCTTCAAAAAATTTTCACTTGTCTATGGATTCAAATATCCAGGGAGGAAATTGCCTGATACCTGATTGTCCAGTACACAAATGTCCACTTTGTTTGAAACAATAAACACACTTGATTTTAATTATTTTTTAATAAAGTAAATTGAAAAAAAAAGAAACAGATTTTTAAAAATTATTTTAATAAAGTAAATCGTAATGTAATTTGTTTTTAATAAGGTCAATCGACAAAATTTTTATAAAAAAATAATTTAATAATTTACGTTTGGTTTCGTTTGGTTTGGTTTACGGCATATCAATCTCAATGGGTTATTTAATGTCTATAAAATTTTTATTGCTAATAATATTTTTTCCAAAAATGTATTGCTGGTGATATATTTTTTTTCAAAAATGTATAGTTGACATTTTTTTTATTTTATTCTTTTTATTCCTAGATGTCTTACACCGATTTCTGTTTTTGTATATTTACTGAATATATTTGCTATCCGTATTCGGGCGGTTAACTCTCAATGTAAGTTCTGGATTATTCTAATATCATTCCAAAAATCTCTAAAATTTAATTTTTGCGCAGATCCGTTCATAGATGTCAAGATAAATTTCAGAAGGAAATTAACTGGAGATAACTGATAACTGACATCCATTAAACATGGCACGTGGAACTAGAACAGTCTACCCCAGTTAGAGAAATGAAGGGTTTCAGTTCGACATTCCAACCACGTGAAGAAGGCCGGAGCGTACAACGGCCGAAATGTTATAATAAATATGGCAACAAAGATGAAGACAATAGTCCGAATTATCTAAATAATAAACTGTTCTAACCTTGATTGCTTTCGGTCAAGATTCCTCTGGTTATCATCAGGTGTTCATTGTTTGGCTGATATGAGATATCTGTTGATTACTGAAAATAATTTACGAACATTGCCACTTATCTCAGTATTAAGACATCACAAATACACCACTGATATCCTTATGTGATGATGTGTATATATGACTTGTAGACATGTGGAACTGTCATCTAGTGATTATGGGTTCAATCTCTCGACAATTGTGAGACAATGGTTCAGCAGGGATCATCAATAAATTGCATCACAGAGATAGAATAATATAGTTATCAACAGATGCGGTTAAATACTGGACATCCGATGATAATTAAGGGACATTGAGAAATTTTATAGAATAAAAAACTACTGGAATTTCTTGAACTTATTCAACCTATGTGGTCACAAAGTTTTAACAACGTAAGTTATACAGGTGACAGTGTTGAAAACATACACAGAAAAGAAACTAAAAAACTCCTAGGGAAAAGCGAGATGAAAGGACAAATTCTCAATTGTAAGATATTATGAATGTATACACCCTTGTGCAAATTAATTTTAAAAACCGCTTTAGTTTCCTTTAGTTTCCACTATATGGATATGGCATGGCGTAATAGACTTCTATTTTTTCTCAGATTAGGTGATTTGCAGTGGTTTGCAGTAATATGAATCTCTTTTCGGGGTGTATGATGAAATTTGGCCTTGACGAATATTGCATCACCGTGAATGCATCAGATTTTTATCAAGACCAGACATTATTGTCTCGACTGTCGATTAGTTGTCCTACGGCCATTGTCTACGATGGACTTTACTCCAAGGAAGCGTACGAAAGCTGTAACGCTGCACGAACAGAGTGACAAGCCTTTCCAGTGAGCAAATCAATGTACTATAGCTTGACACGGAAACTCTCCTGATTTAAATCCAATCGAGAATCTGTGGTCAATCTGCAAGGAAAGACTTAGTGGAATAGACATACGAAGTACTAACATGTGCACTGGGTCATGTTTTACTGGAAAATACAAACAAAAATAAATAAATAAACAACGGCATTATTCGTTTTGTTTCAATTAATTTGCACAATGGTGTAGTTGTTAGCAAAAGGAACAGCCCAACGTGCAAATTACAAATTGGAGATTCCAAAATCATACATCTAAAACAATGAAAATAGTGTCTATTAAACAGTTTATTTATTTATTTTCATCTTCCTGTCTGAATATAAATTGATGAGACCCGGTCACTTGCGCTTAAATTCAAAGATTCTAGGTACCATAGTGAAGAGGTCATCCAAACAATTACCATGAAAGGCATAGGGAGACAACTTTACGACTGTGGGAAAGAGACTGAAGCCGAGAGGCCAGATCAGGACCAATAATATCGCAGATTGTTCTTTGGAATGTATCTAGCATTTCTAGATATACAACAGGAGCACCGGACTATATGTGCAAGCAATACTCTAAGCAAGAATGAATGGTAAACTTATAGATGTGTAAGATAGATAAGGGCTTTGGCTAGAATTTGAAATCGGCTCGCCATTTTCTGCACGATAAAGAGAAACGGCAATATTATTGGTCCTGATCTGGCCTCTCGGTTTCAGTCTTTTTCCTACCGCCGTAGAATTGGCTTCCTTTGTCTTTTCTATAAATACTTTCATTATAATTAATGTTAATTAAGGTTAATAATAACCTTCCAGATGACATCTGCACTCAACTTAGAAAAATATGCCCTAGGGGAATGCAGGTTCGAATCCTGACGGAGAGTGCATATTTTTGTAATGAGATTTCTCGAATATTGAAGCCGGTAGGCGAAAATAAATAAATATATTATATAATATTAAATAGTTTTACATCTGAAATCACTATCAATAAAAAAAAAAAGCCACAACTTCGCCTGCAATCCTTATTGATTTCATTGATCTGGGCTTTTTATCATCGTAAAAACCTGCTCGTATTAACTCCTGCCTCCATAATTATCAAAGTATATGCCCTTCCGGAAACAAGATAGCAGGCATAAAAAATCTTATTATCCGAGCTAAATTAATCTCCTCTTCGAAAACGATTTTTCTAATATTAAACAAACACTTAATATTAACGGCTTTCCTAATCGATGAACAAATAAAATTGAGAGCAATCGCGATAGTGAACATAAAAATTCTTATTTAAACCACAACAAGAATGCTATTAATATATTTTACTGTTACCAGATGCCAAGCGATAAAAATATCACTCCTAGTTATATAATACATGCAGACAGTAATATTCGCTTAAAATTAATCATCTAATAAAAACAAAAACAAGAAACGAACTTTCCACTTTGTCTTTAGCAATAACATTTTGCAAAAGACCAATGTCGGAAATTAATTTCCTCCTCCTTTTGGAAACTGATAATAACAAAATCCGAGGTCTGATCAAAAAGTATCGGTACGGGTGCTATAAAAAGAAAACTACAACACATATCAATTCGGCATTTAATCTCCTTCGAAATAGTACCCTTCTGAAGCCATCTATTATATCAAGAGTCATTTCTTTCGATGGAAGCATTCCTGGAATATACTTTTGGTGGGATAGCGAGCAGTCGCCTCGTTACATTCTCTTTGATTTCTTCGGCGTCTTGAAATCTTGTTCCTTTCGATTGTATTTGATTTTTGAAGAGGAAAAAACTTACAAGGGGTGAGATCTGGGGAATATGGTGAGTATCCGACCTGGAGAATGATCCTCTTGACCAGCAACTGTTGCACAAGACATGTCCACCGATGGAACATCCGTGGTGTGATAATACGACCACACTCTACACACTTTCTTTCCAAGTACCACTATAAACCCGTCCTGGATATGAAGATAAGCTGCATCCGTGTCCTGGGTAAGACGATAAACTACGTCCAACAGAAAGGCGTCTGGTCAGAAGGTTTTGAGGAGCGTGGAACTATCTCTTAATTGCTGGTGTTCCCAGGTCTACCCTGACCCGGGGTAGTAGCACTTGTTAGTGGCCTAGCTATGGGCATATAGTTAACCCCGAAACTGAGACTACATCCGCGTCCTGGGTATGACAATAAACTACGTCCAACAGCAAGACCTCTGATAAGAAGGTTTTGCGAAGCGTGGAACCACCTCTTAATTGCTGGTGTTCCCAGGTCCACTCTGACTCGGGGTGGTAGCACATGTTAGGGTCCCAGCTATGGGCAAATAGTTAACCTTGAAACTGAGGTAAAAAGCATGATAAAAATGTAAAAATAGATTTTAATACCGGAAATCCTTTGTAAAAAATTATTACCAGAAATAAATTTTTGAAGAAAAAAATATTACCAGCAATATATTTTTGAAAAAAAAAAACAAAACAAATCATTACCAGCAATATATTTGCAATTCATTTTTGAAAAAAACTATTATCAGCAATACGTTTTTGAAAAAATAAATAAAATAAACTCTTACTAGGTATACGTTTTTGAAAATAATGTTACCAGCTATACACTTTTGAGGAAAAAAAAAATTTCCAGAAAAAGATTTTTGACAAAACAAAAATATTACAAGGAAAAAAATGTTGGCGTCATTAAATGACCCATTGAAGTTGATATGCCGTAAAACACACCAAATCAAACCAAACCACTATAAACAACGGAACTAAGTGGAAACGTTATAATTTTGTGCGCATGCGCCACCGAGTTCAAGAACAATCTGTGCCAAGCGGCTTCAAGCTGCATACTTTAGATCCGTTATCAAAAGAACAGCCCAGGTACACCAATCCTTGTATATAATTAAAGAGAATGAAATAGAGTCAGTAGTTAAACAATATACAATAAAAGAATCGATGAGTTTGAATAATACAAAAGAAATTCACAATAATGACTAGAAAGAGATTTTTAATCCTGTTTATATATTTTCGCCAAAAACCCAAGAAAAATTTGGGTTACTACTACACAGAAAAAATAATGGTTAAACATCGGAAAACACAAAGAAAATTAATGTTTTTGGGGGATCAGGTTTAGAGATAAAAACAGAAACCATAGAATGTGCTATACGCATATCTCTCAACAGAGATTCAATTCTAAGTGGGAAGTTAGGCAAGGATACTCCAGATGAGTCACGAGTAGAGTTTAAGGATAATTTACATGTGAAATATTCAGCATTATCAGCAGAAGATATTACCACCTCAAATTGATTGAACAAAAAAATAGAAACCTTATTCTTATTTAACACATTATTATTTAGGCCGTTGTACGCTCCGGCCTTCTTCACGTGGTTGGAATGTCGAACTGAACCCTTTATTTCGCTCACTGGGGTAGACTGTTCCAGTTCCACGTGCCATGTTTAATGGATGTCAGTTATCAGTTATCTCCTGTTAATTCCCCTCTCCAAGTTCTCCACTGCCTTAACCGGGTATTGAACTCACACTCTTTGGGTCCTGCCATTGGATCTAACCAACGTCTTTAGCGATTGTGTCATGTGTCCTTGAGGAAAGCGTATGAGTTCAATACCCTGTTAAACATGACTTTGGAACAACCTTCAGAGGGGAATTAACAGGAAGATATTCCAAACGACATCATTAAACGTGGCACTGGAACTAGACAATTTTATTATAGTAACAAAGATTTCGAATAATGAAAATTCCAAACCTCTGAAGAAATATAATTTGGATACTGAGGGCCAGAAACGTTTTAATAAATATGGCGAAAAGATGAGGACAATAGTCGAATAATGAAAATAGTGTACACAATACCTCATCTCAAATATAAACTGATACTGAAGGCCGAAACGTTTTTATAAATATGGCGACAAATATGGGGACAATAGTCGAATAATATAAATGATGTGTGATACTGAATACCTCATCTCAAAATATAGACAGATACTGAAGGCCGAAACGTTGTAATAAATAAATCATCGACAAAGATGAGGGACAATAGTCCGAATAATGTAAATAATTGTACATAATACCTCATCTCAAAATATAGACAGATACTGAAGGCCGAAACGTTGTAATAAATATGGCGACAAAGATGAGGACAATAAGGTCGAATAATGTAAATAGTGTACATAATACCTCATCTCAAAATATAGACAGATGCTGAAAAGGCCGAAACGTTGTAATAAATATGGCGACAAAGATGAGGACAATAGTCCGAATAATGTAAATAGTGTACATAATACCTCATCTCAGAAAAATAGACAGATACTGAAAGGCCGAAACGTTGTAATAAATATGGCGACAAAAATGGGGACAATAGTCCGAATAATGTAAATAGTGTACATAATACCTCATCTCAGAAATATATGACAGATACTGTCTACCACGTTGTAATAAATATGGCGACAAAAGATGAGGGACAATAAACAGATATAATGTAAATATGTGGGGTGGCAACCTCATCTCAAAAATAAAAAATGCTACTGAAGCCAAAACATTGTAATAAATATGGCGACAAGATTTTGACAATAATGTCCGTTATGTAAAATATTATCGTATTTCGTAATGGTCTCAAATATACCCCGGATGCTGAAATTCTACGTTGTAACATACAAAGATGAGGGACTTATTCTTGTAAAATCTCATGTCATATAAATCGACACTGCAAATGATTTCCTTGAGGTTGATTCTTCTAAATATGGCGACAAGATGAGGACAATTGTCAATAATGTAAATAAGTGTTATAATACCTCTTCTCAAATATAGACAGATACTGAAAAGGCGAAACGTTGTAATAAATATGGCGACAAAAAGATGAGGAAAATGGTGTAATGTAAATAGTCATTTCTGTTTCCACCTCATCTCAAAATAGAACAGATACTGAAAGGCCGAAACGTTGGCGTATGGCGTTGGTGAGATAATTGAAATAGTCTGAATAATGTAAATAGTGTACATAATCGACTCAGAAATATAGACAAAGATACTGAAAGGCCGAAACGTTGTAATAAATATGGCGACAAAGATGAGGGAAAATAGTCCGTAATGTCATAGTGTTAATAATACCTCATCTCAAAATATAGTTCTGATACTGAATTTAAAACTTGTTTCGCATATCCATGACAAAGATGAGGACTAATAGTCTGAATAATGTAAATAGTGTACATAATACCTCATCTCAGAAATATAGACAGATACTGAAGGCCGAAACGTTGTGGAAAATATGGCGACAAAGATGGGGACAATGGTCGAATAATGTAAATAGTGTCTAATACCTCATCTCTAGAAATATGACAGATGCTGAAGGTCCGAAACCATGTAAAAATATGGCGACAAAGATGAGGACAATAGTCTCATTTTAATGTAAATGTTTTTACATAACCACCTCATCTCAAAAATCACGTGAAAGGCCAAATTTGAAAATAAATATGGCGACAAATCGTGGGTTTCCAGTCTGAATAATGTAAATAGTGTACATAATACCTCATCTCAGAAATATAGACAGATACTGAAAGGCCGAAACGTTGTAATAAATATGGCGTTAAAAATTTTGTTCTAAAAAATTCGAATAATATTTCAAATGTACATAATACCTCATCTCAAAAATAGACAGTGCTGATGCAACGTTGTAATAAATATTTTTGTATAATGACAGAAATCTTTCAAGCAATGATAAATTAGTTTCACTTAAATAAATCAACTCAATAAATATAAAATATAATGTACAACCTTTAAATAGGGTCTTTGGCCTAAACCTTCTCAAACGTATTTTGATATACCGAAACGTTGTAAATAAATGAGGATAATATATTTTTTAATTCTCTGATTTTTGTAAATAACCTTTAATACATCATCTAAATATAGACAGATACTGAAAAGGCCGAAACGTTTATAATAAATGCATACTCGACAAAGATGTTTGAAATAGTCTGAATAATGTAAATCCAGTTCTTATGAAACTATTTCATCTCAAAAATGAGATTATAGACAGATACTGAAATGCCGAAACGTTGACTAATAAATATGGCTCTGAAATCTTCAAAAAATTTGTCGAATAATGTAAATTCTGGTCACATAATTCCTCATCTCAAATATTCACCGATCTATGAAAAAAACAAACGTTATGTAATAAATATGGCGACAAAGAATAGAAAAATCGGAGTCATTAGTATCAATGAATAAATAAGCCCCTCATCTCAGAAATATAGACAGATACTGAAAGGCCAAATGTTGTTAATAAATATTAAAACAAAGATCTGGGAGCAATAGTCATTTATAATGTAAATTTGTGTCATAATACCTCATCTCGAAATATGGTTTCATCTAATTATTCAATTTATAAACACCTCAGTGGCAAATTTCTAAATATATAAAATTATTAATCTAATATTTCCCCTCTTTTTCCTTTGTAAATAAATATCCAGAATATAAACTATCATAACCGGTTTTGAAAATTTCCTTTCTCATTCTCTCTTTGAATGGAAACTCTTACATTTAAATTTTCTCCCAATTCCATCTTTAAAATTAATTTAAAATTAGTGTTTTGATTGTGATTTTTTTGGCAAATATAAATTTCAAGTTTAAATTGTAAAAAATTCTTTTCTATTTTTTAAAATTCATTAATTCTAAGGACAACTTAATATTTCTTAAAAGATGTCCTTTCAACTTTCTTAAATTTTTCAATTCAATGTTTCTCTATATTTAAATATATATCAAATTAAATATGGGTTTTCTTTCTAAGTTGTTTGTGTGTTTGTGTAACCTAATGAAAACGAAAACATTAAATTATAAACATCGATAAATTAATTTATATTCTATTTATATATCAATTTACATGTGTTGTGTGTGTGTTGTGTGTGTGTTTCAATATGACGAGAAAAGTGTTATTATAAATAAATTTAATGTATAATTCTAGAAAAGTGAGTTTGTGAATATCAGGTTTTTCAATTGGATGATGTGATTTCAACAAGGTTTCACTAAAATCGAGACATTGATTAATTTTTTAAATTTGGGTTTATGTAGATTGCAGTGTATTGGTGTTATTAAAACAGTGGTGAGGAAATTTCGTCGTTTGTCATTCATCATTACTTTAAACATCGATGTATAAAGACACATATACATACTTTAATTTCCGTCGGGACTCATACATATATAAACATTGATGTTAAATGTTTCGGCTATGACAGTGTATTATACGGGTGTTACTGTCTATACATTATATCTTTGTATTTTGAAATTAATCAGTTTGTCTCGATCGCTAAAAATGTAAAACCCAGGGTCACAAACTCGTCATTATCAATACAAATATATATATATATATATATATATATATATATTAATATTTGAGGAAAGATTTAATATTTATAATAGTTTGGTGAATGTCCCTTTGACATATTTCGCTAATGGATAGGATCATCCGAAAAAATGCAATTCTACACATACAAATCAAACATGGTGATTAAGTTTCACAATATTAAAGCCTTTTTACTCCTCAAATATTCTCTATAAATAAAATAAATCAGAATCCTCCTTCTTATTTTCCCATGAGCTATATAGACACAACATGCGTAGAGAGATAAAACATAATCGGTTTAGGCATGAAACAGAGAATCTCTGTTCAGTGTTGATTTTTTATATCGACATATATCTGCAAATGATCTATCTCTGATACTGAGTTCTAAGGCAGGTTGTTTTTTTCATGTTTATTTCAACATTCAACATTTTTTTTGGTCTAACTGCGTTTTGATTTAAATTTTGGGTTAGACTGGTTTTCGCTATTTTAAGCATTTAACCTTTAAACATCTCGTTGAACATCATTTTTTAACAAATTTATTTCTATTTTTGTAAAAGAACCTTGAAACTGTCCCTATTTAAAACCTATCTATTTTAAATTTTCTTAAATGACCTGTCCCAAAATATTTAATATGAATCTTTTACCCGATCTAAAAATCTTCATTACAAAAAAGCTACTCAATCAAAGTTTTTTTAGATCTTTATTTTCTTATAAATAAAAAAACAAGAAACAAACAGTCTTGAAATAAATAAAAGTATAACCTAAAAAAAAAATATCTTCAGGAAATAAATATAAACAAAAATTTAAAATTTCTCTATTTATTGACAATCAGAACTAGAACTACATACTGATATAACATATTACATCATATATATATATATATATATATATATATATATATATGAAACGAAAAATGTGACGAAAAAACAAAAATCTAATATCTGAATTATCCTGTTTTAATGTTTTTTAATATCAATTTCAATTTTCTTCTTAACCATCTTT
>CAHIKZ030000402.1:2500-5000 GCA_903632075.3 Acanthosepion pharaonis | reverse complement strand
ATGAATGGATAGATGAATTGCGGGTTTGAATTATGATGGATAGATAGATAGATATATTATTGTTCCGATGGATGGATATATATTTTTTTTTTTAGATGGAGATAGATAGATTAGATGAATGGTGTTTATCATGATATTAGATAAATATCCTAATGAATGGAAATAGATGAATATGGGTTGGATAATGGTTTTCGATAGATAATAGATGAATAGATGTATAATTCATTAGATGGATGAATGATAGATAGATAGATAGATAGATGAGATATAAATGAATTTGTTTTAGAATGATAGATGGATAATGACAACACTATGATCATAAGCAGATGGAATGTAGATGGATTCCAATAGATAGATGGATAGATATATATGATGACAGATATGGATCGATGATGGATATATATATATATAGATGGATGGATGGATATATGAATGATATATTTGGATATATATAGATGGATGGATGGATGGATGGATGGATAAATAATATATATATGGATTGGATTTTTGGATAGATGGATGGATGGATGGATATATAGATGGATAGATGGATGGATAATATAGATATGGATAGATAATGGATAAATGATGGGGATGGATTCATGAATGATTTTGGGTTAATGGATGGTCAATAACAGGATGAATGATTGATTGGATTTTCTGGTATTTTATTGAATATGGATGATATGGATAAATGGATGGATGGATGGATGAATGGATGGATATTTGGATAGATAGATAGATAGATGATAAATGGATGTTTTATGGATGGATAAATAGATATAAAATCATGGATTTATGGATGGATATATAGATAATATGATATATTCATATGATATATATGTATTGGATTCTGGATGGATGTGATATCTAAAGATGGATGGATGACATGTCGGTGGATATATGGATATAGATGGATAGATGGATGGATTTATATAAAGGAATTTCAAATAAATATAAAAGATAAATGGATGGATGGATAGATAGATAGATGCGATGGATATATGATAGATGGATGGCTGAGATAAAATTGAATAATGGATAGATAGATATATGGATATATATATAATGCATGGATGAAATGGATGAATATATAGATAATGGATGGATGGATGGATGGATATATGGATATGGTGAATACTGATAGATGTGGATGGATGAATTTTGATATATGAATGGATAGATGATGAGATATATTTGGATAGATGGATGGATGATGGATGGATGGATGGATGGATGGATAGATGGATGGATGTCACCAAAAATGGATGGATGGATGGATGGATGGATGGATGGATATATGGATGGATGGATGGATATGGATATATGTGGATGGATGGATGGATGGATGGATGGGTTGGATACGATAGATGGATTGGATGGATGGATGGATGGATGGATGGATGGATGGATGGATGATGATGTCTTAATTGTATATCTGGATGGATGGATGGATGGATGGATGGATGTGATGGATGGATGGATGGATGGATAAATTTCATCGGTTGGGATGTTGTTTGGATATGTGGATAGATGGATAGATGGATGGAATATGGATAGATGGATAGATGATATATAAATGGATATTTGGATGGAATTGGATAGATGGATGAGATGAATATATGGATGGATGGATTATAGATAAATGGATGGATAAGATGGATGGATCTTTAGGATGGATATTTACTCTGGGATAATGATGTACCGATCATATAGATGGATGATAGATGAATGATTTGCGGAATGTATGGATAATAGATAGATAGATAGATAGATAGATCGATGATAGATGGATGGATGGATGAGATGGGATAGATGGATGATAGATGATATATGAATGTATATATAAAATGAATAGATAGATAATATATATGAATGGATGGATATGAATAAATGGATATTTGGATATGTGAATGCCTAGATGGATGGATGGATGGATGAAATATGATAATGATATGGATGGGAAGATAGATGGATATGGGATATTTAGATGGATGTCTGATATTATAGATAGATGGATGGATAGATGGATGGATAATGATAGATAATGGATATTTGGATGGACATATAGATAAATAAATAGATTGGATGGAAACACAGATAGATAGATAGATGGATGGATGGATAGATGGATAGGGATAGATCCTACTAGATGGATGGATATTATCTATAGATGAATGGATGGATGGATAGATAGATAGATATGATAGATGGATAATGAATAGATAGATGGATGGATAGATGGATGGATGGATGGATGAATATGGATGGATGGATGGAATAGATAATATGATAGATGAATGGATGGATGGATGGATGGATAGATGATGAATGGATGATGAATGGTTTCTGGATGGATGGATAGATATGATGGATGGATGGATGGATAGATGTGTGGATGGATAATGATAGATGGATGGATGGATGGATGGATGGATGGATGGATGGATGAATGATATGGATGATATGGATGGATGGATGGATGGATGGATGGATGGAT